>CAUYSK010023386.1:0-11349 GCA_963575035.1 Avahi laniger | reverse complement strand
ACTGAAACTTAGGCTTATTTCAGGAAATTCAGCTTGTCATGGAGTCACTCCTGCTCTTACTCCTATATTTAACAAACAACTAAAAGCAAGCACGGTTACAGAAGCAAATGGCATTAGTTACAATCAAAGAGAACACATTTTCTAATCTCAAACAATTAGTTCCACACAAAACAAAGTACATCCTCCTACTATCAATTCCTGTCTTTCACCTGGGCTGGCACTAAAATAAAACCCAACTCCAGTTGGCCACACAAATTACTGAATATCTACCTCAGGTGTCAGGCACTGACAGATTGGGAGCTGAGAGGGCACAAACGAGAGCAGTCCTCGCCCAAGAAGTGAGATCTCATAGGCCCTGTGCTGGAATGGCATCATTCTCATTGCCTCTCAGCATGGTTGCGTACAGCTCAGATACATTGCTGACCTCTACCTGACAGCTATTCCTGAGTCCTTTCTCCTGGCTGCTTGGCAGAATCTGCTTTTCTAGCCAGCCTTACCTGTTGTAAAAATAGGGGAAGGTGACCTGATCTTGGCTACCAAAAGATGCAGAAGTTCCTGGAAAAGCCTCCATCATCCCAGGGAGCAGAAGGTAGTTTCCTTCCTCCCTTCTCACCAGTGGGTATTGTTGAGGGTACCCAGAATGCTGGCACCAAGGCAGCTACCTTGGAGTCTTAAAGGGAAAGAAGGCCAAGAGGGCCCCGGAAGCAAACTCTGAGCCCTGACTTCCTTCCACTTTAACCTTCCCAAGAATTCAACTTCAGGCTTGTCCTGTGAAAAAACAGAAGCAAGAACCCCCAAAGGGGTAGGCCATTTTCTGCCAGGGATTCTGTTAGGTGCATCCGAAAGCACTGAGACTGACATGATGTGACAGTAGTTTGTTGGGCAACGGCCCAGCAGCCTTTCTGTCATTTATCCTGAAGACAGAGACCCACCCTTAGGGCCCCTCCAATGTAGTTGTGGCCCTCGAGACTAGGTCAGGAGACCACAAAGCAGGCCCACTTGATCCATATGCCTAGAGCCTGAGCAGTGTCCAAGAGCACAGGCAGCCCATCCTGGGTGGTGTCCTACAGTTCTACAGATCACTTGGCACCACAGGGAGGTAAGTGGAAGGGATCTGAATCTCCCTGAAGAGGAAGCATCTGTTACCCCATCCTCCTTTGTCCCCAGCATGTGCCTCTGTGTGTATGTGTGTGCACGTACATGTATGTTTGTGAATCTAAAGATCTGGTCCCCTCAGTATCCTTTGCAGACCTCATCATACAACCCCAAAGGCCAAGGGGAATGGTAAACATGCTTTTGCTCTCTATACCAATTGCTTAAGTTTCCTTTCCAGTGAAGTATCTACAAGTGTGAGGCTCCATGTTCCTGTAGCATGCTTATCACATAACACACAACACTGTATTAAATATGTAACCATTCTCCATCCCCAATCACACTATAAACCCCTGGAGGTTAGGGACTCTGAGCACATAATAGATACTTGAATATTATTAATCAAATGAAAAATGACTAGTATCTGGATAATTCTTTCGTTAATTTGTGGAAGAAATGTCTTCTGAGAATTTGTGCTGTGCAAAGGGCAAACGACACATATAAATTAACATTTGAATACTTGTTCATGGTTTTTAAATTTCAGAATATTACAGAACTACAAATGTTTTGCTTACATGGATTGCTTTTGTACTGCTTGAGCCAAAGTTATAAGTGTGCCCATCACCCAGATATTATACATTATACCCATTAGGTATGATTTCATCCATCCCCTCCTCTCCATGGTTAAGATTTTGATGGTAATAGAATTAGAAGAAGAAGAAAAGACTGGCCACACCAGGGCGCAGGGTGCCACACCTTCTGTAGGGACCATCCCTGGGGAAAAATTGGCTTAAGCCCAGAGTCAGTGAAACTGGATGTGCTCTCCTTGGCACCAGAGGTCAATAGGTCTAGACACGGCCTGTTGACCAAACAAAACTATTCCTCATGACAGATAGCTTTATGACAGATAACCAAGCGCCTGGGGTCTTGCAAACAAGCCAAGGCGTTTCATTGTCTTGCATATGGTAATGAGATAAAGAAGTTAAGATGTAAACGTCTGCTTCCCTTAAGCAATCGTCTGGAAGGAATGAAAATATGTTTTCCTCAAGGCGCCCAAGATAGTCACATACCAGGAAATAGCTGCTGGACATAGAAAAAGTATATAATAAAACGACTGGTAGAATTGACTACTGCAGTCTTGTATGTCTTCTGTATGTGTCTGTGTGTTTCTGTGTCCATCCCCTGTTCTGCAATCCGGGCTGTGACACCTTCCCTACCCAAACGGGGCTGGCCACCATCATAGTGGCATAACCAGAATGGAATCTGTCCATCAGCATAACTCCCCAACATAAGAAAAGTGATCCTACTTCCTCTCTATGACATGCATTCAGTTTTTTGCCTCTAACACCTTCCCCAGTAACCTAATCCTTCTATAACAGGCTAGAAATCACTGAGAAGACATTTAATTCTTCTGAAGTGTACTTATAGAGCCTTTTTCTTTTTCATAGTCCTCTGGACATGTTAAGGAGGCACAGGCAGGAAGGCACCAACAATATTTCTTCCTTGCTTCCACCTCCAATTAAAAGATGTCCAGGCTGGGCGTGATGGCTCATGCCTAAAATCCCAGCACTTTGGGAGGCTGTGGCAGGAGGATTGCTAGAGGCCTTGAGTTTGAGACCAGCCTGAGTAACACAGAGACACCCCTGTCTCTATAAAAATAAAAAAAAAAAAATAGCCAGGCATGGTGGCACACCTGTAGTCCTAGCTGCTTAGGAGGCTGAGACAGGAGGATCATTTGAGCTCATGAGTTCAAGGCCCCCTGTCATAACAAGAGGCTCTAGTAATGATCTGGAGTCTTGTTTTATAGAGTCTGGATTAGGACCTGCTCATGGCTCAGATGTCACCACTGAACCACTTTGATGGACAGTTAACCACAGGATAATTAGCCTTAGGTTATGCTAGGTCTCTTCTCAGATGCTACTGCGCCTGGGCTGCTGGGGCCCCAGGGTTGGGGAATTCCTGCATTGTTTCACAGTGAGCTATGATAATGCCACTGCACTCCAGCCTGTGTGCCAGAGTGAGACCTTGTACCTAAAAGAAAGAAAAGAAGAAAAGATGTCCAATATTTGTGAATACTGCTATGTGTGCTCTGTGACTGCTGGCAATGTGTGGACCAAGGGTAACTTGCAAAAGCCAAGTCAGTCTGGTGTAGAGAAAACTGTAGTACCAGCCAAGGCAAATATTTTATGATTTGGAACCAAATAAAGCTTAAAGTTCATATCTTCAGATATCATGAATTCTCAATTAGACCATTGTTAATGAAAGTTTGGCACTTGTCCCCAAGGCCACATAAGAAGAACAAGGACAAGTGGTTTGAGGAGAAGGAAAGAGGAGTTTATTAATTTGTCAGCAAATGAGGAGGTTGGCAGACTCCCATCTCAAAGTACCAACATCCTGCTTCTGAACAGAAGTACAGAGCTTTTATTTATTTATTTTTTTTTTTGAGACAGAGTCTCACTCTGTTGCCCTGGCTAGAGTGAGTGCCGTGGCGTCAGCCTAGCTCACAGCAACCTCGAACTCCCGGGCTCAAGTGATCCTACTGCCTCAGCCTCCCGAGTAACTGGGACTACAGGAATGCACCACCACGCCCGGCTGATTTTTTCTATATATTTTTAGTTGTTCAGATAATTTCTTTCTATTTTTTTTTTAGTAGAGACAGGGTCTCATTCTTGCTCAGGCTGGTCTTCAACTCCTGAGCTCAAATGATCCGCCCACTTTGGCCTCCCAGGGTGCTAGGATTATAGGTATGAACCACCACGCCCGGCCAGAAGTACAGAGCTTTTAAAGATTCTGATCAATCCCATCTTTGGCTAAGATGATCTGGTGACCTCTACCCAGGCAATCCCCTTGAGATATCTCCTGTGGCACAATGACCAAAGACACCCTCCTGCCCCTCATGACCAGTGGCCTGAGGTAGGGATGTAGGTTTTAGTTCTCACAAAGCGTGAGGGGGTTTTGAAGAGACAGAAAACATTTTTACCCCTTTTCAGGCCATTTTCTCTGTTATACCATCACAGTCCAAGATTAAGCAATATGTGACCAATAAGCCAGGCCTGTTCCCTCTATTTCACTTCCTGTTTTTCTTGGCTGAAGAATAATCAGACACACCAAAAGCAAGTCAAGCGTGAAACAAAGTTTACTGAGGAAGGGCAAGATAGGTTTACAGAGCAAGAGCAAGATACATTCGCCACAGACTACAAACGGGCCCTCTGTCATAACAAGAGGCTCTGGTAATGGTCTGGAGTCTTGTTTTATAGAGTCTGGATTAGGCCCTGCTCATGGCTTAAAAATATTTTCCAAATTTAATTAGCTTTTGTCCTCTTTTCTAGTAGTGCTGAGACTTGTCCTATTTGTCTTCTTTAAGACTGCCGTCGGCTGGGCACGGTGGCTCACTCCTGTAATTGTAGCACTCTGGGAGGCTGAGGCGGGCGGATCATTTGAGCTTAGGCGTTCTAGACCAGGCTGAGCAAGAACGAGACCCCGTCTCTGCTAAAAAATAGAAAGAAATTACTTGGACAACTAAAAGTATACAGAAATAATTAGCTGGGCATGGTAGTGCATGCCTATAGTCCCAGCTATTCGGGAGACTGAGGCAGAAGGATTGTTTGAGCCCAGGTGTTTGAGGTTGCTGTGAGCTAGGCTGACGCCACGGCACTCTAGCCCAGGCAACAGAGTGAGACTCTGTCTCAAAAAAAAAAAAGACTGCCATAAATGGTACAGGAGAAATTGCTAAAAAAAGAAGAGGGTAGCCGACACCCTTTAATGTAGGTTCTGAACTAATGTCAGTAACCAACTTTGTTTTTCCATAAATAACAGGACTAAAGGTAGTATTTCTCATTTGATAACATTTTTAACGGTTTCAAAGAACTTTCACTGAAGAAGACTTGTCTTGTCAGGGTTGACTTCCCAGATCTAGAATCATCATCACATGGAAGCAACTCATCTGTAGAGGATTAATTGCTATGTGGTTATTTAAGGCAGTTTTTCTTTTTCTTTTGGAGACAGAGTAAGACTCACCTCTGGTAGAGTACAGTGGTGTCATCATAGCTCACTGCAACTTTGAACTCCTGAGTTCAAGCAATCCTCCTGTGGAACTACAGGTGCTTGCCACTAACACCTGGCTAATTCTTCTAATTTCAGTAGAGATGGGGTCTCGCTCTTGCTGAGGCTGGTCTCAAACTCCTGAGCTCAAGTGATCCTCCCACCTAGGGCTCCCAGAGTACAAGGATTATAGGGATGAGCCACAGTGCCTGGCCTATTTAAGGCAGTTTTAGTTTTAATTCCACATTTACTATCTCTCTCTTTTTTTTTTTGGTATCTTATTCCCTTGCTATCTACCCAACTGCAAATAAGCCTCTGTTATCAGATTGTGTACCATGGAAATCTCGGGGAGGGCAAATTAAATTAGCCGAAACCCAACATAAAAATAGTAAATCTGTTCAAATGACCTATCATACCTTTACTGGGCCAGCTCCCCTTCCTCTATCCCCAACACTGAACATGGCTTGTCCGTTTCTCCTTTTCTTCCTCACAGCCACTTCCCCAGTGAGAGGTTCCTAATTGGTTTCTGTCTGGGCTGCACCACTGTGAGTGTAAATCACCCTCAGCCATTTTGTCTCTGCTCCAAAACTTCCTACAATGCCTGCCTGCCTTTTAAGGCAGCACACGTGGTCCCTCTGGCCCATCTAGTTTTAGATGCCCTGAGACTCTTTTAGTCTTGCCCAAGCTCAACTGCCCTACTCCCCAGTCTTTGATCCTGTACTGCCTGTTCTGGAAATTCTCTTCTGATCCCTCTAATCACCCTCATTTCTACGCTACCAACATTTTCTTCAAGAACACCCTCAAGTGCTACTCAAGTCAAAGACTTTCATTTACAGCTGGGGTTATGCCTGACACTCTTACAGCCTTTGGTTCATTCCCTGTAATGGCACTTACCACACACTGCTTGTCACTGGGGTTATTTTTGAAAGATCTCCTTTCCTCTACTAGATTGTATGAGGACAGGGACCTGGTCTTATGTACCTTATTTTTCTCTGAGTGCAGGAACTGTTAGACATTTAGGCCACCTGCCTGGCTGCCTTCTTCCTCTGGGCTTACTTTCCCCTTCAGAAGGGGAGGGCTGTGTGTTAGCTACCGCACTCTACCCAGGGAGACAGAGTGAGACTCTCTCAAAAAAAAATGTGTGAGGTTGTGTGGGGTCGAGTGAAAAACACAGTGTTCAGGACATTGTATCTTGTTCCAGGAACAATTAAGAAGATGCCTGGGCACTTAAAATGGAGTACACATCTGGACTTCTCCTTTCGCTTCTGCTATCACCCTTCTCTGGCTGCTTGTCTCCCTGAAAAGGCAAGAAGCTCAGTGTGGAGTGCTGATGGAATCTTGCTGTGGGCCAGATGATTCTGGCATTCGGGTTGTTTAAGCTGATTATTAATGACTGGACCACAACGTCCAGTCCCAAGGTGTTAGTGCAGCTGGAAATCCCTGTAGGGCTGCCGGGGCAGGAATCCCAATACCACGTTTGGGCAGCTGACTCGCCTAAGGTCTTCACCTGAATTGCAGGGGTTAAAATGAGAAAACCTAGGTAACAGGGCTTCTTGCATCTGGCCTGCGTTTATTTATTTCCAGAATAACCCCAAGGCAGAGTGAGGTGTACGAAGGGTCATGGGGCCTAATGTCTGATTCCTGACATTGCCTGGCAGCACAGAGCTTCGGAGTTGTGGCGGGCGCCACCCAGAGCAGAGGAAGGTGTGCACGACAGCCACAGGACAGTCGGGCTGGGGGGAGCGGGTGCAAAGCGCGGCTGGCAGGGCGAGAGGAAATGGCGGCTCCTCCTCCCCGCCCGCCAGTCTACGGTCGGCCTCTCTTTCCACCGCGCATTGGAAGGAGAGCCGCTGTGCGTGGGGGTAGGGAGTTAAGGCGAGATCGGCAGGCGCTCGAGGTAGCCGCGCGAGGAGGGGTGGGGCGCGCTCACAGGCGTGCGTGCGTGCGTGCGTGCGTATGTGCGTAGGCGCGGCCCATAGCCCGCTGTGCGCGGGGCGGATGTCCGGGCCGGCTGGGTCAGAGCGGTGGACGAGATGGCCGAAGGCAGAGACTGTGGAGAGCGACCAGATGCGGAGACCCAGAAGTCCGAGGTCGGGGCCTTGATGAGGACCACGCTCCAGCGAGGAGCGCAGTGGTGAGCAGCGGGCCCGCTAGTCTGACGCGCTGTGCTGGGGGCCGGGGCTCTGGCCCTAAGGCCAGGCCCCTTTTTCTCTCCTTGGGTAGGGGCCGGCGGGGGCGGTGTCTGGTGACTCTGAAAGAGTGGCTTGACACCTGCCCCTCAAGAGAGGAACCTCAAGATCAGCTCTGGGAAAGCATGGGTGGGGCTGGGGGTCGTCTCCGCCCATTCAGAGCCCCAGGAGGCAGGCCTGGCGGGGGCTAGGGCTGCAGGATGTGGAGAAGGGGAGTGAGGATGGGGAGAGTCCTTTACAACTTAGGACTCACTTTGTGCCCTTGGGCGAAGATGTCCACACCTCACAGACCTCAGTTCCTTACTGTTAAAACCATGGTAGCTCACCGCCCTCAATGGGTTGAAGTGAAGATCAGAAGTACATACTTTGTAACTTGTAAATTGCTCAACACATGTCAAGGTTAGAAGCTGAACAAATGTCTGAAACCCTTAGATTATTTTGGTAGCAAGTGTCAAAAATATTTGTGGCAGCAGTTTCTCAGAGTAGGAGAGGAGGATAGCCTAGATCCTGGAGGTAGAAGATTTAAAAGTCCAGGATTTGAAAGAGCAAGGCTGAGATACGAGGCTTGTTAATAAATTGTTTAACAGAAGGGACAATACTTTCCACTAGTAGAGAGATTCACTATTGTGTGGGAGTAGAAAACTAGCCTTAGGCTTTACATTGAATATGATTGAGCGATATCCGTCTTTAAGGAACCTTTGTGGTGTTGATCTGCAGAGTAATTGAACAGGAAAGAGAAACACTGGGGTTAGGACGAGTTCAGATATGGCTTTATGGTGTTCATCTTGAGCAAGCCAAGCTGTGAAAGACAGAGCAAGCAGAGGTACTTTTGCAGTTATCCTCCACAGGGGTAACAAAGAATACTTAGCAGAAGCAGAGGAAGTTTAAGGTAGACTAAAATCACACAGTGAAATTGTATGGAAAGTATTCCTCAAGGGATTAGAGGGAAGATAGCATTTTATTGATTTGGATGTATTTATAGATTCCTGTGGCCTCTGGGAATCTGCCTGATCTCCTCTCACATTTGTTGGTTATAAAATTTGGACTAACCAGTATGATCGTTGTCCTTTGTTACCCCAGAAAGATTTTCCCCTCCCTCTGTCTTAATTGTGAAACAGCAGAGTGATACTTTTAAAATGTAATCAGATTTGCATATATTTAAGTGTAAAAAGCAGTAAGTTGAATGTGAACAACTTAATGCTTTTTGACAAGATGAACATACCTGCGCGCTATTGTTTGTATATTTGTGTGTATATATATGTACATCTCATTTGGTCCTCAAAGAAAAATTGAAACGGTTGGTGTTACTATCCCATTTTCAGAAAGAAAATTAGTTTAGTAATGATCATGTCAAGCAAAGCAATATAACCAAACTGTCTGCCTGGACAAGGACCTACCTCTATAAAGAACATCATGAAATTAACGACTTGTTCATTAGCAAACATGGTTTTACCCACAGAAAGACTCCATTTAAGTAAGCATTTTGAAACCAGTTATTTTCTTCCTTTTATTTATTCACTGTTTCAACAATCATTTCACTTAATGGATGCCTGCCCTGGGCCAGGCCCTCTGTGCCATGTAGGGCCTGGCCCCTGCGCCTGCTCTGGTGAGTGTGCTTTTAGCGAGGATTATGTGTTCCCCAAGTGGAAAGACCATAAAAAAGATTAAGGGAGCAGCCGCAGAAACTTTTTCTTTTTTAAGGGTCAGGGTGTTGCTATGTTGCCCAGGCTGGTCTCAAACTTCTGGGCTCAAGCTATCCTCCTGCCTCAGCCTCCTGAGTACCTGGGACTACAGGTGTGAGTCATTGCGCCTAGCTAGAAACTTATAACCTCAGTTTTTTTTTTGCTACAGTAAATTTTTGTCTCTCTCTAGGTATCTTATTGACAGCCGATGGTTCAAACAGTGGAAGAAATACGTGGGCTTTGACAGCTGGGATATGTACAATGTGGGTGAACATAACCTGTTTCCTGGCCCTATAGACAACTCTGGACTCTTTTCAGGTGCAGTAAATGTTGCTTTTCTAGCTAAATGTTGACCTGGGTAGTGGCCTCAGGTCATGTGTATCTATAACATGGACATTGTGAGCCTGACTTTCGTTGTGTGAGGAAGTATCCAAGCATCCTCAATTTGCATCTATAGCAGAAGACTTTGTAGACTCTTAGGAAACAGTTAAGCTGCTTTTTTCTGAAATTAACTGCTTCTGACAAGAGCATGCTTCTAACATTTTAAATTTCTTTCTTTGCAAATTAGTTCTAGAGATTTCAGATTTTAGATGAATATATGGTATTAAAAGCAATAGGATATCATTTTGAAATTGCATCTGAAATTTGGGAACCAGAATTTTTTTTTGAGACAGAGTCTCCCTTTGTTGCCCCAGGTAGGGTGCAGTGACGTCATCATCGCTCACTGCAGCCTCAAACTCCTGAGCTCAAATGATCCTCCTGCCTCAGCCTCCCAAGTAGCTAGGACTATGGGCCTTGATGCCCAGCTAATTTTTCTATTTTTAGTAGAAATGTTTTTGCTCAGGTTGGCCTTGAACTTCAGAGCTCAAGCAGTCCTCCCGCCTTGGCATCCCAGAGTGCTAGGATTGCAATCAAGAGCCACTGCACCTGGCCTTTTTTTTTTTTTTTTGAGACAGGTTCTGCCTAGGCTGTAGTGCAGTGGTGGAATTCATAGCTCACTGGGGCCTCAAACTCCTGGGATCAAGTGATCCTCCTGCCTCAGTGTCCTTAGTTGCTGGGACTATAGGCACATGCCACCACGCTGGCTAATTTTTTATATTTTTGTATTTTTTGTAGAAATGGGGTCTCACTATATTGCCCAGGCTGGTCTCAGACTTCTGATCTCAAGTGATCCTCCTGCCTTAGCCTCCCAAGTGCTGAGATTATAGGTGTGAGCCACCATGCCCAGACTTTTTATTCTTTCTCAACTCTAATCCCGTGACAGATTACCAGTATCTTTTTTTTTTTTTTTAATTTTTTTTTGAGACAAAGTCTCACTTTCTTGCCTGGGCTAGAGTGCCATGGCATCAGCTAGCTCACAGCAACCTCAAACTCCTGGGCTCAAGCAATCCTTCTGCCTCAGCCTCCTGGGTAGCTGGGACTACAGACATGCACCACCGTGCCGGCTAATTTTCTCTATTTTTAGTCGTTTGGCCAATTTCTTTCTATTTTTAGTAGAGATGGGGTCTCGCTCTTGCTCAGACTGGTCTCGAACTCCTGAGCTCAAGAGATCCTCCCGCCTCAGCCTCCCAGAATGCTAGGATTACAGGCGTGAGCCACCGCGCCTGGCCTACCAGTGTCTTTTGTCACCTACACAGTGGGATAAATTTTAGACCTGTCAGTGTTCATCAAGAATTCCTATGATGGCTATGTTTATCATAGAAGTAGTGTAAGGAGAAGTGAAAGGTCAGTAGAAAAGAGTTATGACCATAATTAGCTCCCAGTGTTAACTGTGGGAAAAGTGATAATGTGACACACCAAAGCTTGGCTTGTACACCTCGAGGAACTGAGATGACAGCTTTTCCCAAGCTTTGTTCTGCCTGACTTTAGATTTCCTTATAGTCAGTACAGTGGTGATTTGTTGAATGTGTCCAGAATCAGGGCAGCAGGAAGGCAAAAAAGATATGAGACTTGATCCATGTACCAAACACTAACCTGGATTTTTTTTTTTTTTTTTTTGAGACAGAGTCTCACTTTGTTGCCTGGGCTAGAGTGAGTGCCGTGGCATCAGCCTAGCTCACAGCAACCTCAGACTCCTGGGCTCAAGCAATCCTACTGCCTCAGCCTCCCGAGTAGCTGGGACTACAGGCATGCACCACCATGCCCGGCTAATTTTTAAATAAATAAATAAATAAATATATATATATATATATATATATATATATATACACATTTGTTTTTTAGTTGTCCAACCAATTTCTTTTTATTTTTTTAGTAGAAACAGGGTCTCACTCTTGCTCAGGCTGGTCTCGAACTCCTGAGCTCCAAGGATCCACTTGCCTCGGTCTCCCAGAGTGCTAGGATTA
>CAUYSK010023385.1:0-11462 GCA_963575035.1 Avahi laniger | reverse complement strand
TTCCATGATAGAACACATACTAAAAAATAACACAAATTACAAGAAAAAAATCAAACGACCCTATCAAAAAGTGGGCAAAGGACATGAACAGAAACTTTTCAAAAGAAGACAGAATAATGGCCAAAAAACATATGAAAAAATGCTCAACATCCCTAATCATCAGGGAAATGCAAATTAAAACCACAATGAGATATCACTTATCTCCAGTGAGGCTGGCTTTTATCAAAAAGTCCCAAAACAATAAATGTTGGTGTGGATGTGGAGAGACAGAACACTCATGCACTGTTGGTGGGACTGCAAACTAGTGTAACCTCTGTGGAAAGCAATATGGAGATACCTTAAAGAGATACAAGTAGAAGCACCATTCAATCCAGCAATCCCATTACTGGGCATCTACCCAAAAGAGCAAATGATACTGTATAACAAAGATATATAGCAAATGATACCGTATAACATGCTGAAATAAAAAAAAAAAGAAAAAAAACAGATTTTTTATACATGGTTTCACAAAAATTGCTCCAAAAAAATTTTGAAAGATAATCACAAGCCAAAAACCACGTATTAGAAAGAGTACCTCCACAATAAAAATAAAACAAGAAGTGTCAAGGTGAAAATGCCAGCGACATCAACTGTCAAACTTAGTACTTAAGAAATCGGACATTTCATACTTAATGACCTAATAGCTATAATTACTCTTGGAATGCTTCTTTTGAAACATCTTGATAAAATATACCAAACACTCTTTATCTCCTGGTACTGAAAACCACCCTACTTTTAAAAAGATAAAAAAGATGGAATTTGAATAAACTGTAGGCTTTTTATTGAGTAATCAAAACACAAAGTCTGCAACAAATTTTCTAGGATTCACCAATACATCTTCATTACTGTAAGTAAGAATTTAATGAGTTTAATAACTCACACTTTATGGCACAGTGTGCTACTGCTCTTATATTTTCTACATATGGAATTAATGAAACTATTTAATAAAGTTAATTCAATAAAAATGTACAAATTTTTGGAAGCATGGGGAAATTACAATTTAATTGCAACAGTAACTCTTCATCACCACTTAGAACAATTGTTAAAATAACCTTTATACTAACTGGTATATACTTAAGTATCATTCCATTAGTACAGGGACCATATCTATCTTGTTCTGGAATCTAGCACAATAACTGGCAAAGAGTGAAATGTTCAATCAATATTTGTGAATGAACAAATTAACAGAAATAATAATAGCTAATAAAATACATATAATATGCAAGCATTTTATGCCATGCTCTGTGTTAAGTGCTTTATATGTATTTAATCCTACTAATAATGTAAGTATTATTATTTTTTATATTATCCATATATAGAAATAAAGGCTTAGCAAGGTTAATTATTTGTCCAAAATCACACCTGGAAAATGATGGAGCAGTCTGATTTCAGAGCCTTGCTTCTTAACTATTATGCACAGAAATAACTCAAACAGATTTTAAACTGAAGTAACAACTTTGTCAATAAGTATTAAAACTAAAAGAGAAATAAAGATTGTGATAGAACACAGACAAGAAGACCTAGTACATACTAAGTACTAAACTAAACAATAGGAATACAAGATAGATTAAGTAAGACCCATGTCCTCAAAGAGTTCATGGCCTAGATCTGTAAACAAAAGAAAAATGTAATACAGAATGATGAGTTCTATAATATTACAGACAAACTTCTATGGATATACAGAAGATTCCAAAATTTTGTTTATAAGGCTTCATATGAGAGGTTGCTAGATTTTAAATTTAAGAGGGGCATATTCTAAAAGAAGAACACCCACACAGTCATGAAGGATTCAAGCGTATATGAAAGATGATTAAAGAATGACATCAGGAAGATGGCTGGTGTTTGTCCCCAGGCAAATTCTTGAACATGAAGACAGGTCTTTTGAAATAACACAGGCAGACAAATAAAAGAAAAAAGAATTAAAATGAATGAAGAAAGCCTATAGGATTTATGGGATACCATTAAGCAAACAAATATTCATATTATGGGCATTCCGCAGAGAGAAGAAAGGGAAAAGGTGAGGAAACATATTTAATGAAACAGTAGCAGAAAACTTCCTAAGTCTTGAGAGAAATGGATATCCAGGTCCAGGAAGCTCAAAGAGCCCCATATAGATTTAACACAAATAGGTCCTCTCCAAGACACATAATAATCAAATTGTTAAAAGCAAAGACAAATGAAGAATCCTAAAAGCAGCAAGACAAAAATGTTCGGTCATATATAAGGGTATCTCCATTAGACTAACAGTGGATTTCTCAGCAGAAACCTTACAGACCAGGTGAGGAAACAATAATATATTCAAAGTGCTGAAAGAAAAAAAAAAAAAAGCCCCGCCAGCCAAGAATTTTATATCCAGTGAAGCTATTCTCCAGAAATGAAGGAGAAATAAAAATCTATCACAAACATCAAAAACTAAGAGAAATGATCACCACTAGACCAGGTTATAAGAAATGCTCAAGGAAGTATCACATCTGCAAGTGAAAAGATAATAACCACCACCATGAAAACACACAAAATTATAAAACTCACTGGTAGGGACCATACACAAAGGAGAAAGAGAAAGAAATCAAAACTTATCACTACAGAAAACCACCCAACCACAAAAATAAACAATAAGAGAGGAAGTAAAGAACAAAGGATATATGAAACAACTAGAAAACAATAAAATTAGAGGAGTAAGTCCTCCTCTATCAATAAAAACCTTGAATGGAAATAGATTAAATTTCCTATTTAAAAGAGATTGGTTGAATGGATTAAAAAACAAAACCCAACTATATTCTACCTCCAAGAAACTCACCTAATCTGTAAGGACACACACAGACTGAAAGTGAAGGGATGAAAAACGATATTCTATGCAAACGGAAACCAAAAGAGAGCAGAAGTGCTTATATCAGACAAAACAGACTTCAAGTGAAAAGCTGTAAAAAGAGACATAGAAAAAGACATATAACGATAAAGGGGTCATTTCAGCAAGAGAATATAACAAGCATAAATATATATGCACCCAACACCAGCACACCGATATATAAGGCAAATATTATGAGATCTAAAGGGAGAGATATACCCCCAATGCAAGAATAGTTGGGAACTTCAACACCCCACGCTCAGCACTGGACAAATCATCTAGACAGAAAATCAACAAAGAAACAGATTTAAACTGCACCACAAACCAAACAAACCTAACAGATATTTACAGAAATTTCACCGAACAACTACAGAATACATATTCATTTCATCAGCACATGGAACATTCTCCAGAATTGACCATATGTTACGACAAAAAACAAGTCTCAAAGACTCAATACCATTCACAATTGCTACAAAGAAAATAAAATACCTAGGAATATACTTAACCAAGGAGGTGAAAGATCTCTACACAAAGAGAACTATAAAAACAGTGAGAAAAGAAATTGCAGATGATACAAACAAACAAAAAAACATATCATGGTCAGGAATCAATAGAATCAACATTGTTAAAATGTCCATACTACCCACAGTGATTTACAAATTCAATGCAATCCTCATCAAAATAACAACGTCAGATTTCAGATATCTAGAAAAAATAATTCTACACTTCATTTGGAACCAGAAAAGAGCCTGAATAGCCAAAGTAATCTTAAGCAGAAGGAACAAATCAGGAGGTATCGCAATGAATAAACAAAGCCTACAAGAAATATGGGATTAGGTAAAGAGATCAAACAAAAGAATTATATGCATTCCTGAGGGTGAAGAAGAAAACACACAAGGGTTAGAAAACCTATTTGAGGGAATAACTGAGGAAAATTTCCCTGATCTTGCTAGAAATTTAGATATCTAGGTACAAGAACCTCAATGAACACTTGGGAGATTCATCGCAAAGAAGTAATCACCACAACACACCGTCATCAGATTGGTCAAAACTAACACAGAAGAGGAACTTCTGCAAGCCATAAGGCAAAAATATCAGGTAAGAAAGGAAAACTCATCAAGCTAACTGCAGACATCACAACTGAAACCTAATAAGCCAGAAGGTATTGGGGACCCATCCTCAGTCTTCCTAAACAGAATAATGGCCAGCCTAGAATTTTGTATCCTGCAAAACTAAGTTTCTTATAGAAGGGAGAAATAAAGACTTTTTCAGACAAGCAAACGCTGAGGGAACTTGTCAAGACCAGACCTGCCCTGCAGGAAGTACTCAGATCTGCATTATACATCAATCAGCATGATAGAAACCAACTAGTGTAAAATCACCCAAAAGTTAAAGCTCAGAGCTTGTATAAAATAATGGCTCAAGAGGTAAAAACAAAGCAATAAGGTTCTACTTAACAGGATGCACAGAAATGCATCCCACTTATCAATTCTTTCAATAAATGTGAATGACTTGAATTCCCCACTTAGAAGACATAGGTTGGTTGAATGGATTAAAAAACATACAAGCCAAGTACCTGCTATCTCCAGGAAACACATCTAACCCACAAGGACTCACTCAGACTCAAAGTGAAGGGATGGAAAAAAAATATTCCAAGGAAATGGCAATCAAAAGAAAGCAGGTGTAGCCATTTTCATATTAGATAACATAAACTTCAAATCAGTAACAGTAAAGAAAGACAAAGATGGTCATTACATAATGGTAAAGGGAATAATTCATCAAGGACACTTAACGATCTCAGATATTTATGTACCCAAGACAGGTATGCCCAGAGTATAAAGCAAACCCTACTAGATCTAAATGAAGTGATAAACAGCAACATCATAATTGCCAGGGACTTCAACACCCCACTGACAGAACTGGACAGATCCTCCAAGCAGAAAATAAATAAATAAACACTGGCCTTAAATGGGACTCCAGGGCAAACGGGCCTAACAGACATTTATAAAACATTCTACACCAAAACTAATGAATATACATTCTTTTCATCAGCACATGGAGCATTCTCTAAGATTGATCACATCTTACACCACAAAACATATCTCAACAAATTCAAAAAAATAGAAATTACCATGTATCATCTCAGATCACAGTGGAATAAAATTAGAAATCAACTCCAACAGAAACACTTAATTCTACACAAAATCATGGAAATTAAACAACCTACTACTGAACGATTTATTGGGTTAAGGAGGAAATTAAGGTGGAAATCAAAATATCCCTCAAACCAAATGACAAAAGGGACAAAAGTTATCAAAATCTGTGGGATTCAGCAAAAGCAATCCTAAGGGGAAAATTTATTGCCTTGAATGTCTACATCGAAAAGACAGAAAGATCACAAATCAATAGTTTAATGAATCATCTCGAAGAACTAGAAAAGGAAGAGCAAACCAAACCCAATTCCAGCAGAAGAAAAGAAATAACTAAGGGGTCAGAGCAGAACTAAATGAAACTGAAAACAAAACAATAATGCAGAAGATTAATGAAACAAAAAGTCTTTGAAAAGATAAACAAAATTGACAGATCTCTCGTTAGATTAAGCAGCAATAAAAAAGAAAGGACCCAAATAAGTTCAATCAGAAATGAAAAACGAGATATTACAACTGATACCACAGAAATACAAAATATCATCTGTAAATACAGTGAAAATCTCTATGCACATAAACTCAAAAACATTGAGGAAATGGACAAATTCCTGGAAATACACAACCTCCCAAGGCTCATTCAGAAAGAAATAGAACTCCCGAACAGACCAATTATGAGCAACAAAATTGAAGCAGCAATCTTCCAACAAAAAAAATCCCAGACCAGATGGTTTCACAGCCAAATTTTATCAGACCTACAAAGAAGAATTGGTACCCATACTGCAGAATTTATTTCATAACAATGAGAAGGAAGGAATCCTCCCCAACTCATTCTACAAAGCCAGTATCAGCTTGATACCAAAGCCAGGAAAGGACACAACAAAAACAGAAAACTATAGACCAATATTCCTTATGAACATAGATGCAAAAATCCTCAATAAAATTCTAGCAAATTGAATTCTGCAGCACATCAAAAAAATAACCTACAGTGACTAAGCGGGCTTAATCCCAGGGATGCAAGGGTGGTTCAACACATGTACTTTCAAAAATGTGATTCACTGCATAAGCAGAAGCAAAAACAAAGATCATATAATCATCTCAATAGATGTAGAAAAAGCACTTGACAAAATTCAGCACCCTTTTATAATGAAAAACTCTTCACAAAACAGGCATAGATGGAAGATATCTTAAAATTATAAAAGCCATATATTAATATGCATGCACAAAGAGTGCAATGTGCACCACCCAAATGATGGACATAATTGAAACTCGGACTTAGGGAGGGGGGGGCAAGGGCAACATATGTAACAGAAACATCTGTACCCCCATAATATGCTGAAATAAATAAAAAAAAAATTAAAAAAAAAAATGATGAACTATTAACATACAACATAGATGGAGCTCCATTAATTATGAGTGAAAGAAGCTAGGCAAAAAGAAATACAAATTGTATGATTCCATTTATATGAAACTGGAAAATAAAAAAAAAAATAGATCGCTGAATTTTAATAATATCCTTAGAATTAAAATGTCTTATTCTATTTATTTAATTGTTACTTAATTATTCATTCATTGTGGTGGCAGACCAATACATAGGTATATATAATTTCCCTTTTATCAAAAAATTAATATAATTAAAATTATTAATTCATTACTTTAACATTTTATAGTATTTGTTTCTTTTTATTTTTAATTTGCTGGTATAATTATATGTGCAAAATTCAATGAAAGAAAACTATCATTGTGTTTTTCTGGCCATTATAATTATTCATTTTTATGTTATAGTTATTGATGAAAATATTTTTATAATAATATTGTTACAAAATGATTCACTCTGGGTGACAGATCTGCTAGCAGTGTCACTGATAAATCCTGTAATATGGGTACAGATATTATCTCTAATTTTTTAGATAAGAAAACCTGAGTGAAAGCTGGCAAGTGAGAGAGGCAGATTTACACGTAACATAGATTATTCTGGGTGGCAGCATATGGCAGGCAGGAAGCAGGGACTCTGGTTTGAAGATAATTTTGAAAGCCTGCACTGGTGTCCAAATGTGGAAAGGATGATGCCTTGGAAGGAGCTCGGTGGCTTCCGCATGGGGAAATGACCGGCAAGTTGTTCTATGCACCACTTCTTGCTAATGTTTACACACAAGCACCAGAAGGTCTCTAGCTTGCTGTTTCCTCTAGAATATGGTTGATGAAAAAGCTCATCCCTGGGGAAAAATGCTTGCAGTGATTTCAAGGCCACAGCTATAGAAATGAAATACTGTAATTTCATAGTCACAACACTGCTTCTCTAACTGCATTCCCATTCCTTATTTGATATAAATTTAATGAGGCAACTTTCAGAGCATAATATGATATGCAGGAAAATATTAGTAGTTACTGTGCTGACCTGTGCTATACCATTAAGGGAAAAGGCTCCATTTTAAGTCAACGATAACATATTTTGCCATCTCTCCCAGGATGGTTGCTGGCGAAACATGAAACGACCAGTTAAGGTGTTCTTCATTCTAAAATGCTCTCACCCTTCCTTATGAGACCTCAGTGCCCCATTTATCATGATTGTTATCCAAATAGCAGATTCTTGTTGGGTGATTCAACAGAACCCTCAGCCCCTCTTTCTACATCTGGATAGGAAACAAACCAAGCAAAAAAATGGAGCTTAATTGTTTAAGATTTCGATCACTTAGTCAATTTGAAAACTCTCCTTCATTTCTGATTCCATTGTGTTTCTCTTTCTTATCCATAAAACAATGCATTATGTTGCTTTTTCCTTGGATTCTCCATTGCTATAAATTTAGGGGGTAAAGTCACTTGAGTTATTTTATATCTCATTTGCAATGTATGCGTTTTACTTTAAGCTTTAAATAAATAAATTTGCTGGATTGACCAGCAAATTTAGGGAGAAAATAATCTTTCAAGAACAGAAAAGATAGCATCCAGACTGTTGAAGCTGAAGATTGGCTGAACATTTACCCAAAGACTATTGCTTCTTGGCATGCCTTCAGTCTCTCAGTCCATTCGACATCAGAATTTGGACTGAGAATAGAGAACAAAATATACATAGTGGCCTATTGTAAGGGTGAGTCTTGTGTGAGGTAGGATCTCTCCAGGTTACTGATATCACAAACTTATTTATGTTTCACTTTTTAAACCATTTTATTTAGGTATGACTGGAATACAAGAAGTTTTACATGTTTGATACATACAACCTGAAGAGTTTGGAGATAAATGTATGTCCGTTCAACCATCACCGCAATCTATACCATAAACATATCCATCATCATCATCCCCAAAAGTTTCTTCATGCTCTCTTTATTTATTATTTGTTTCTGTGAATAGGACACTTAGCATCAGATCCCTTTTAGAATATGTTTAAGTATCCAATACAGTATTGCTGGCATAGGCACGATGCTGTACAGTAGACCTCTAGGACCTATTCATTTTGCATAAATGAAACTTTATACCCTTTGACAACACCTCTCCATGTCCTCCTTCCCCCAGTCCCTAGCAATCACCATTATATGTAGATCTCTGCTTCTGAGTTTGACTATTTTAGATTCCTCCTATGAGTAATATCATGTGGTATTTGTCCTCCCATGCCTGGCTTATTTCACTTAGTATAATATCCAACATGTTCATCCATGTTGTTGCAAATGATGGGATTTCCTTCCTTTTTAAAGCTAAATAATGTTCCATTGTGTCTATGTACCACATTTATTTTATCCATTCATCCATCAATGGATTTAAGTTGCTTCTATGTCTTGGTTATCGTGAATAATGCCACAATGAACATATGAGTACAGATACCTGTTTGAGATCCTGATTTCAATTCCTGTGAATATACACTCAGAAGTTGGATTGCCGGATTACGTAGTAGTTTTATGTTTAATTTTTTTTTGAGAAACTTTCAACTGTTTTACATAGTGGCTGCACCAATATACATTCCCACCAACAGTGTAGAAGGGTTCCTTTCTCCTCATTTTAGTCAACATTTTTTTTCATTTGTTTAAATAATAGCAATCCTAGCAGGTGTGAGGTAATGTCTCATTGTGGTGTTGACTTGTATTTCCCTGCTGACTAAGAATGTTGAACACTGGTTTACACACCTGTTAGCCATTTGTATGTTTTCTTTGAAGAAAGGTCTATTAAGTTTCTTTGCTCATTTTTCAATTGGATTATTTGGGATTATTTGCTATTAAGTTGTAGGAGTTCTTATATATTTTGGGTATGAACTCTTTACTAAATATATGGTTTGCAAATATTTTCTGTCATTCTGTAGATCACCTCTTCTTTCTGGTGGTTATTTTCTTTGCTGTGCAAAAGCTTTTTAGATTAACATAATCCCAATTGAGTATTTTTGCTTTTGTTTTTGTTGCCTGTACTTTTGGTGTCATATCCAAGAAATCATTGCCAAGGTGATGTCATGAAACTTTTTCCCTGCCTCTTCTTCAAGGAGTTATATGGTTTCAGGTCTTATGTTTAAATTATTAATCCATTTTGAGTTGATTCTTGTATATGGTATAAGATAAGGATCCAATTTTGTTATTTTGCAAATGGATATTCAGTTTTCCCAACACTATATGCTGAAGAGATTATCTTTTCCTATTATGTACTTCCGGCAACCATCAAAAATCAGTTGACCATAGATGACTGGGTTTATTTCTGTGCTCTCTACTTTGTTGCATTGGACTATGTGTCTGTTTTTATGCCAGTACCATTCTGTTTTGATTGCTACTCCATAATATATTTCAAAATCAAGACTTGTGATGCTTCCAGTTTTATTCTTGCTCAGAATTGCTCTGGCTATTATAGGTCTTTTGTGGTTTCATATAAATTGCAAGATTGTTTTTTTGTTTTTTTTTCCCCGATTTCTGTAAAGAATGCCATTGGGATTTTGACAGGAATGGCTCTGAATCTATAGCTCACTTTTCATAGTATGTATGTTTTAACAATATTAATTCTTCTAATCCATGGGCATGGGGTGTCTTTACACTTATTTGTGTCTGCTTTAATTTCTACTATTTTGTTTTTAATAAGCCAAACTACTGATCTTCATTTGCTGGTGATTATTCTGGGTGCTTGCTATTCTGCAATTAATTCCATACAATTGTACCCATAAAAGAGTCATGTTGAGGGAAGAGTAACTATAACAGCTCTTTTCAGAAGACTTACCAGGAGAAAATGTGCCTGAATGCAGGGGAAAAAAGGTCATTTGATTCCAATCCCAGAGTTTGTATTTTGCGGTGTTTATGTTTCTCATCATTGGAAAACTGCTGACAGTGACTGTATGAACAAGTTGTCATAAAGCATGTATTTTAGCCCAGTTCTCCCTTCATTCTATAAGTGAAAGTTAGATAAGCATAATGATTTATCCTTACAGGAGTGAAAAATAAGTTGAAAAAGAGCAACAACTCTCTAGAAATATAATGTTTTTAACCAAAGATGAGAGCAATTCTTAAAGGTCACAGACTTTGACCTAGCAGGCAAAGCAAATCTTAACATTGAAAATTAAGTATTTTATGCAAAAAATATCTGCAAGGCAACCTCTCAAATAAATAATAGAGCCACCCACAAGCCAAGCATTTTTAAAAGTTTGTGATATATAACTAGTACACTGCTGACATTTAATCCTCTAAAAAATTCAATTTAATGACTCTACCAACCCTATGAGGGATATTCTCACAAGTAGTCTAACGCAATGATTTTTCCCTGAGTTGAAGAGGCAGCAGGGAAAACTTATTTTCAAACTACACAGTCCCTCAACATAGCTTACTATGTGCCCCCTTTAGGGTTTGAGACATCACCAGGGGCCTAAATCAACTTAGAAAAAGCAGGAGCCCAGACTGCTGAGATGGTGATGCCTAATGCAATTCTCCTAACGAGCTGTGATGGATAATTTCATGCATCAACCTGAGTGGGATAAGCTATCCCCAGATAGCTGGTAAAACATTATTTCTGGACGCATCTGTGAAAGTGTTTCCTGAAATGATTAACATCTGAATCAGCAGACTGAATAAAGAAGATCCACCCTCACCAATGTGAACATCATTCAATCTATTGAGGGTCTAGATAAAACAAAAAAAAAACGGAGGAAGGGGGAATTTGCTCTCTTTTTGAACTGGAACATCCATCTTCTCTTCCTGCAGACATTAGATATTTCATGGTTTTTGGACCATGGGACTCGAGGATATAAACCAGCAGCTCCCCTAGTTCTCAGGCCTTTGGCCCTGCACTGAGAATTATACCAGCGCCCCATAGTTCTCAGCCTTGCAGATGCCTTACAGTAGGACTTCTTGGACTTTATAATTTTATGAGCCAATTCTCACAGTAAATTTCCCCTTTCATATATATATATATATATATACACACACACACACACACGCACATATATATATAATACACACACACATACACACACACAC
>CAUYSK010023384.1:0-13545 GCA_963575035.1 Avahi laniger | reverse complement strand
CCGGGCGTGATGCCAGCCTGTGGTCCCAGCTACCCCGGAGGCCGAGGCGTGACCAGGCGTTCCAGCCCGGCCTGGGCAAGAGCGCTCTGAGGAGGCCAACACCAGTGCTTCCCCACAGGGCGACCAAGGCACCTGGGACCGGGTCTGACACACGGTAAGCTCACCACGGGTACAGCCGTTATGATTATGAGTCGTAGGAACATCATGAGGAAAAGAGAAGCCAAAAACCCTGCCTAGTCAGACCCTCGCAACCCCTCGAGAGCGGCCCAGAGAGGTGTCGCTACCATAACTCGGGATTCCCTATGTCTTACTTCTTTTTTCTTAATTGACAAGTAATAATTGTATGTATTTATGGGGTATGATGTAATATTTTCATATATTTATACATTATAGAACTACTAAAATCAAGCTAATTAACATATCCGTCACCTCACATGCTTCTTTTTCTTTTGCAGTGGGAACATTTAAAATCTATTCTTTCAGCAATTTTGAAATATACCTTGCATTATTGACTACGGTCCCCACGCAGCGCGGTGGATCTCAAAAACGTATTCCTCGTGTCCAAGGGGAACTCTGTGCCCTTAACCGACGTCTCCCCACCCCCCCGTCCCCACTCTACCCCTGGCAGCCATCCTTCCCTCCACTGCGGGGAGTTCGACTGTCCTGGACGCCACACGTGAGACCACACGGTGCTTGTCCTTCCGTGTCTGGCGTACTTCACTTGGCACGATGCCCTCCAGGTCTGTCCGTGTTGTTGCGAATGACAGCATTTCCTTCTTTTGAAAGGCTGAATAGCAGTATCCCATGGTATCTACACACCGCAGTTTCTTATCCCTTTACCCACCGATGGGCACCCGTGTGGCTGACGTCACAGTGAACGTGGGTGCGCAGACATCTCTCTGCCACAGTGGTTTTGTTTTCTTTGGACAAACGCCCAGCAGTGGGGCTGCTGGCTTGTGTGATTTGCGGAATCTCTGCACTGTCTTCCATAATGGCTGTACAACTTACATTCCTGCCAACGGTGCACGAGGGGTCCCTTTTCTCCACGTCCTCACCGACACTTATCCTTCCCCTCTCTGATGACAGCTGTCCCAACAGGGATGAGGTGATGTCTCATGCCCACGTCCCACTTCTTCATTTACTTTGCCATTTCTCTCTGATGTCCTAATCTCTGCAGAACGATGGGCCTTGCCCTTCACCCAGCGGTAACTAGACAGGGCGGACCCCGATCGAGGCTCACAAGGACCAGGTGTCATGCTGGCCCTTCTCTGGAGCCCTTCTCACCCATTACTCCTGACAACCTCCCTTTCAGGTGGTACTTTGATTCTCCACATTTGACGGAGATGAGGAAGCCTCAGCAGGTGGAGTTTCGGTAGCGGCCTGGAGTGATAGAGCCGGACAGTCAGATTCCAGCACCTCTGCTCTACGTGACTGTCTTGGCCTTCCGCTAATGATGTAAAAAATAAATGACATAGGCCTGGAGGTCCACCTAAAAACACAAGCAGACTGGGCATGGTGGCTCACACCTGTAATCCTAGCACTCTGGGAGGCCGAGGCAGGAGGATTGCTTTGAGTTGAGGAGTTCAAGACCAGTCTAAGCAAGAGCAAGACCCCATCTCTACTAAAAATAGAAAAATTAGCGGGGCGTCATGGCACACGCCTGTAGTCCCAGCTACTCAGGAGGCTGAGGCAGGAGGATCACTGGGCCCAGGTGTTTGAGGTTGCTGTGAACTATGATGACGCCACAGCACTCTAGCCCAGGGGACAGAGCGAGACTCCATCTCAAGAAAGAAAACACAAGCAGATGACACGCTATGGCCATTGCTGACCCTCCCTGTTAGGGTGAGCCTTCTCGGGGAAGGTCTCCATTGCCTCCCTGGAGTTGGTGGGCACAGGGACAAGCAAGGGGCCTCCCACCCAAGCAGCTCTGTCCTTGGTCACCAGCAGCTAATGCTTAGTGACTTCGTGAGCACTTACCTGGCTCATGTTTTGCACATAACCCCTCGCTTCAGTGCTTCTCAACTAGGGGTGATTTTGCAAAACTACCACCCCACCATTCCCTGACCTTTGGCAACGCCTGGAGACGTTTCTGGTTGTCACGATGGGGGTGGGAGACGCTACTGCCATCTAGTGGTGGATTCCAGGGATGCTGCTCGACACCCTACAAAGCACGGGGTCCCCCACTGCGCAGCCCCAACAGGGCTGAGCTTGAGGCCTTGCCTCCTTCGTTCCTGCACAAACCCTCAGAGTGGAGACTGTTCCCACGGTCTCCATTTCCTGGAGGAGGAGAGTGGAAGAGCCAGCACGTCAGCCTGGACTCCCTCACCCAGAGCCCTTCTGAAAGCATCCCGGCTGTCTCGGAATGCAGTCGAGACCTTCAATTATTCTGGGCTAAGACCACCCTTGCCATCCTCACAAACTCCTCTTCTGGGAAAGGCCTTGCCTGAGGTTTGCAGAGTAACTCTGAGCGAGTCACTTCCTTGAAGCTGGATACGTTGCTACCTTCGTTAGCGAAAAATAAAGACAAGCCACAGACGCGGCCGCAGACCCCACAGGGCAGGCCCAACACAGGGAACAAACATCCCGCAGTCAGACGGAGGGCAGGCCGGGCACGGCTGTGGTTCTCACTGCCACCTCCATGGTCATGGCGGGTGGGGAAGAGGACACACACACTGGCCTGGGAAGCTTCTGGTTTAAATTACTAAAAAATGCAATTCTTGAGCAATTTCTTCCAACAAAGAGCCAGGACTGGAGGCCTGGGTAGAAGAAATCATTGACATGTGAGGCTCAGACTTTAACTCCGGGTTTGGAATTGTCCCAGAGGAGACTAGGGGCTGATGGAGGGACACGTTACTAACGTCACTGGATTCTGATCCAAACCCCAAAGGAAGACATGGGCCTTTTTTCCTGGCTGCTGTTTATAAACTGGGTCAGGAAAAACAAGGAAGGCCAGCTGCAGGGGTTTCAAGCCTTCGCTCTCTGCTCCGTAGGGCCGAAGTCCACACAGAAACGAGTCCAGGCCCAAAGGCGTGAGGACCGCTGAGCGCACGGCACCCGAGGGTGAGCGAGCTGGCAGGTAAATGCGGCAGGAGAGAAAACCGCGGGCACCCTCACCCTCAGAACAGCGGGGGCCAATTACCCGAGCATACCGACAACCCGGATCACGGTGGGCACACAACGGAAGGACGTCTTGACGCCAGCTAAATCCATCTTCCAGAAACAGGCGTGAACCACTCCTCACAGGGAGCTGGGTTTTGCTTTTATTTTTTAAAAATGATACTTTTTTAGTAAAATCATTCAAATAATACACAGAATTGGAAGGCAGTAAAAATTCCATCAGCTAGAGATAATCGCCTTTAATATGTAGAATACCTTTCCAGATATGTATGGATGTCTGTACGTACATACACGTATATGCTGCTAAATGTACACACATTTTACATGAAAACGATCGTACTACACCTGCTGTTCTATAACTAATTTTTTCCCACAAATACGTGATCCATTTTCACGTGGCTATGGATACACGTGGTCAGGTACAGAAATGATGCAACGATGTATAGAAGAAAGAACATAATTAGGAAGCGAGGTGCAGCTGGAAACCAAGCCCTGCAACTTACTAGCTGGGTGGCCTTGGACATGGCGTGGCCCACCTGAATCTCGGCTGCCACATCTATAAAGTGGGAGACAATCACAAGGGCCTCAGAGGATTGTTATTAATACAAAGATTAGCAGGTGCCCCTTAAAGTTCCATATTTTTATTACCAGTGTCCTTACCCGCTCAGGGAAAGAAAGAATTATCAGGTTCCTGAGGTCCCCAACCATTCTGCTTCTGTGTTCTGACCCATCCCATGCTCCTATTCAACCTCAGAGAAGGTGACAAGCATAAGGTGACCCTGCTAGATCATTAACAGGTATGCCTGAGCTGGCTAAAATTGTCCTAAAATGTTTCTGTCACCTTCACCTGAAACAAAATGTGCTTGTCTTAGGAGCACAGGTCTATGTGATACTGCAGGAACACATGAGAGACATACGGACACTGAACTATCATATAGATGTCAGAATTTTATTAAGCTTTTTTTAAAATGACAAAACAAATACTTGCAGCAGAGAGCTGCTTCAGAGAAAAAAGATTAGGGAAAATTATCATTCAAATGAATTTAAGAAAAACCTCATCCAAACCCTTACTCGATGCATACCAGAAACTGAAAGCTTACAGAACAAGAATGGCAGGATTAAGGCAAAAATGCCACGGCCAGTGGGGTTGGTAGTAAGAAGGCAATATCTCCCCTGGAGAGGGGTCCACCTGGAATAGCCTTACAACCAAATATATAAACAGCAAGTGCCTTAAAAAATGTTGATTCCAGGCCGGGCGCGGTGGCTCACGCCTGTAATCCTAGCACTCTGGGAGGCCGAGGCGGGCAGATTGTTTGAGCTCAGGAGTTTGAAACCAGCCTGAGCAAGAGGAAGACCCCGTCTCTACTAAAAATAGAAAGAAATTAATTGGACAACTAAAAATATACAGAAAAAACTAGCCGGGCATGGTGGCACATGCCTATAGTCCCAGCTACTCGGGAGGCTGAGGCAGGAGGATCGGTTGAGCCCAGGAGTTTGAGGTTGCAGTGAGCTAGGATGACGCCACGGAACTCACTCTAGCCCGGGCAACAGTGGGAGACTCTGTCTCAAAAAAAAAAAAAAAAAAAAAAAGTTGATTCCACTTGGTAATTCTATTACTTAGCATCTTTCCTGGTAAAATTATCCTACATATGAGACAGAGAGAGACAGAGAGACAGAGAGAGAGAGATGCATAGATTGTCCTTACATTATCATTCGTAATAAGGGAAAATATCCAAGATTATCAGGATATTTAAGTAAATTAGGATAATTTACCTGATGTAATTTAAAACCATTTAAATTATGTTTACAAAAGAGTTATAAGAACACGAGGAAAAAAAACTTATACTATAATACATGCTATAAAAAAGCAGACTATACAACTACAGATGCAACCTGACTTTCAAATTATTTTAGAATATATGTATATTATTCTTAAAATACATATTCTTTTTTTTAACCTGGAAGGAAATGATGACAGTGACTGCCTTGGGCGAATGTTTTTCGTTTCCTCTTTATATCTGTATTTGTTGTACTGAGCATGTATCACTTTTATTAAAAAATATTTTTTCCAACAAAAGGAAAAATAAGCATGAAATAGCAAACACGAAGGCAGCGGCAAGTTAAACAGGAAAGAAAGGAAGAGCTCCAGGTTCCCCGCACCATGCTGGCCAACTCCTGCTACAGACAGCGTTGAGCACACAAAGAACTCCCTCCTGAGAACCTGCCCCCGCAGAGGGCCCTGAGAAGAGGAGGGGGGCAGAGAAGGCCGAGGAGACAGACTCAGGGAACCTCAGGGGCAGGCACAGCCCCCAACTGGGGGTCAGAGGACAAGCTGGTGCTCTGTGAGCACGATCAAGTTAGCTCGCGAGACCGTCTCACGGACAAGCGCACACATGGACAGCAGCGGGCACCTAGGCCAGAACTGAGTGTCTGGGCAGCTAACAGAGCCCTGGCTGCCCCGCCCTGCCGACAGGTGCACAGAACAGCCAGGTGCCGAGTGGGAGACACTCACCTGGAGGTAGATTGCTGCCTCTTGATAATTCATCTCCCAGTTGGGTCTGGTGGGCGTGGAGGGGAAACTCTCGCCCGCGGAGCTCAGACTGGGACTCTGGGAGTCGTGGATGGCATGGCTGCCCCCATCTGCATTGGAAGGAGAGAGAGAGTCACTTACAACCCAGGCTGAAGAGAATAAAGACGCCATTCAGCAGAAGGGAAGACTGGCAGTCACTTCATATGCTCATACGTGCATCCCATTATCTTCGAGCCAACACTTAGTCCCGTGTTCTAGTGACGGCAAGAACTAGTAGGGCTGGTTAAAAATTTCTTTCTCTTGTTAAGTGAAAAAAAGCAAGCAAAAAAGGGTGCACACAGTCTGCTATCTTTTGTGTAAAAAACAGAGGAAACAAGAAAACACATACGTATGTACGTATCTTTATAAAAAGAAACACGGGAAGGGAAGATGAGAACTCCATGAAACCGGTTATCTGTAAAGGGTGTGAGCAACAGGGCAGGAGTGTCACTCAAAGCGGGAGTGCTTTTTGTATACTTTGACTTTTGGAAGCACGTTAATATTCCACATGGTTAAAGATTAAAAATAACCGGATTTGTCCTGTGGTGCAGGGCCAGCTGTTGCTTTTCCCTGCTGACATCCACGGCCTCCTGTTCCAGCAGCGCCGCCCTGCTCTGCCTCTGCAGAACCACCGCTCCTCGCTCTCCATCCGTATCATTTGGCCCTGGCCGACTCCACCCCTGGCTCCTCGGGCAGGTGACCCGGGCCTGGCAATGCGAGCCCCTAGTCTCCCCTGGGCACAGAGATTCGGATCAGGCAGGGCTGCTGGCCCAAGCCTGGCGAGTGAGGGCTGAACTTGGAGCTATTCCCGGACCCGTTAGGAAGGAGGGGCTCTTTCCCTGTTGTCACTGGGAGAGCCCGCCTGGGAAGGAAGTCAGCACAGAACAAAACAATAAGCAAGAGATAACACCCCCTGCATCCCTGGAACCCAGCTGTGCCCGAAATCCACCCCTTCACTTCCAAAATCTGAGTTGATAAAGATCCTGTTTGCGTCTGTTGAGTTGGGTTTGTCACGATAATCAAGTGTCTCTACTGATACACGTGGTAAACGGTGACACCAAGAAATGACTCTCGACTTGTGAAGTTATTGGGAAGAAGTGAATCTAGGGTGAAAGTCCGGCGCCCCATAATCCACACCGTAATGATCCGCCTGTAGGAAGATAAAGAATGGAATCGACGTCTGGACACTGAGATCTGCACCCCTGGCAGGGCGCAAACGCGTCAGGCCCACAACCGCACGGGACAGGGCAGGAAACCGGCAGGGCTTGCAGGGCTGTTGGGTCACAAAAGGTCCTTCTGATCTTCAGCTGCCAGCACGGGCAACCGGGTCTGGCCATGTGCAAAGCGCTCCCCCACCCATCTTGAAGAACAGTTTCATGGGGGCGTAAGTGATGCGTTAAAAACTGCACATATCTGAAGTATGCGATTTGATTCTGACACATGTGCCACCTCCAACACCATCGCTACAATCTGGGTGACGTGTCCACCCTGCCCATCCCTCCCCAGGCGCCCACTGATCTGCTTTCTGTCACCATCAGGTGAATCTGCATCTCTTAGAAGTCTACACAAATGGAATCACACAGTGTGTTCTTTGGTCTGGCTTCTTTCACTCAGCACGATTATTTAAAAACTCATCCACGCTGCGATACGTATCAATGGTTCATTCTGTTTTATTGCCAAGTAGAGCCCCAGTGGGCAGATGTATCGCGGTTTATCCATTCACCTTTGATGAACAGTCAGGTTGTTTCCAGTCTTCGGCTATTTCAAAGGAAGCTGCCACGAACACTGATGTGCGGGGCTTTGTGTGAACATAGCTTTTGTTTCTTTTGGGTAAATACCTAGAGGTGAAACAGCTAAGATCCTATGTTTAACTTTTTAAGAAATTGCCGAACTGTTTTCCAGAATGACTGGACCATTTTACATTTTAAAAAATGCTTCCACCTTATTCTCTTGGGGCTCTTGCTCTTGGAACCTAGCAACCATTTTGTGAGGAAGCCCAAGTAGCTGGTGGAGAGGCCCATGGAGAAGAATCAAGGCTCCCAGGTCGCAGCCCACCTGACAGGCAGCATCGACTTCTCTGCCACATATGTGAGCCATCCCCAAACAGATCCTCCAGCCCTAGTCGAGTGTCCAAACTGACGCTGCACAGAGCAGGAGAAAAAGCCACCTCCACCAAGTCCTGGCCAAATGGCAAACCCAGGAGCGAAATAAATGTTGTTTTAAGGCTCTATGTTTGACAGTGATTTGTTGTTACACGGCAACAGGTAACTGATATGTATCTAAGTACTTTACGTCTTTAATCCCTTTAACTCTTCCAACAACCCTGTGAAGCAGGTAATATTATTATTCTCAATTCAGACTTGAGGAAATTGAGGTGCAGAAAGGCTGAGTCACGCCCTGGGGTCCTGGGGCTCGTGGGCGGCAGGGCTGGGACCCAAACGAGGCTGCTCAGCCCCTGGTCAGTGGGCTACGTGCCTCTCAAGAACCAGACACTCGGAAAGGGGGACAGGCAGTTAGTGCGAAGGGACCAAACCCACACAGCGGCTCTGTCTCTAGAGTGGTCACAAGTAGGAGGTGGGACATCTGCACGCAGTTTGAATGCGATGATTCTGACTCTCCTCTAGCCGGTGCCAACAGAGCAGCATTCCCTGCTCTGAGCCCAGTGCCCGTTTCTGAACGAACTGAGCCCTCCAGGCAGAGACGGGAGAAGGTCAAGCCGCCTTCCTCAATCCGCCCACGTGGACCAGGGAAGCGTGAGCCAAAACGTGGCTCCCGAGTAGGACAAGCCAGAGGCGGGCAGCTGCATGGGCTCCATCCTCACATGCCTGTGCCCTGTCCTCCGCGACCTTCACATGCCCCCGCGGGAGCCAGCACCGGCGACACAGCAGAGTCCCAGGTAAAATAAGTAACAGTGACGGAGCAGGGTAGGCTGCGGCAAGCGGGCACAGATGGCGGCAGCCATCAGCGTCACTTTCCCAGCCTGCGCTAGACGTGAGCGTCTACCTGAGCCGCTGCCGTGGAGACCCCCGCCAGAGCCTCCCCAGCCCTTCCTCTCACATGGGGGTCTCGGAGCATTGACCGGGGCTTCCCTCTCGCGCCCAGCTCTCAGCCCGCCCCTGGTGGGGAGAGGACACCGGGTCCTCATCGACGGCTCCCTTGTCCCTCACCATGCTCACAGCTACACTCCTGTGACGGGATGGCGTCATGTGTCCTACGGCGCAGGCTGCTCCTTGCTAACATGCCACACTCACACTCCCAGCGATGGGTTTTTCTTGGGAGCAGGTAACTCTTGGTATCTCTAAGTGTCCTGGTTTGGATGAAAGACGGTCCCTTTTCCCTGATACACAGCCCCCTCAAAGCCACAAACAACAGCTCCATTCTGCTGAAATCCACAAGGACGGCCGGGACAGGAGGACCAGGCTCCTGGCTGCTTCGGGAGGATGGTCCTCAGAGCCACAGACCTTTGACAACCACTTACTCTCCACTCCTCGGGGCCTAAGTCGCCAGACCTGGGAGGGTCTCCGCTCTCCCACCCGTCTCTTCCGCCCACTTTTGGTGGGGCCTCCTGTCTCTCGCCCGAAAGCCTGCCGCAGCTCAGACTGCCTCTCGTAGTCCGGTCCTCTCCTGACTACCTGACCCAGGCACCTTATTGCGGGTGAATTCTGTAAACACTAAGTGTGACTATGTCACTCTGCTGCTTAAAATCCCTCACTGTCCTGCCCACAGAAAAAGACTCAGACTCCTTGGAACAGCAAGCGAGGTCAGAATCCAGCCTGCTCCATCTCTCTCCATTCCCCCTACTCCTGTACCAAACTCCCAACAGCAGGTGGGCTTCGCCCTGGGGCTCAGGGGCCAACTCCAGAGGGCAGCTGGTGGCCACAGAGCACTAAGGACATGGGATGCCTTAGATAAAATTGCCTTGTTCATCCGCTCTTTGTTCGGTGGGCATTCCCTGGGGTGGAGGGCAGCTCCCAGGTGCTGGGCCTTGGGCGGGGACTGCAGGTAGGTACCTGGACAGCCCTTGCCCTCTGGGAGCATCTGTCCCTAGAGGCAGTGAGTACCCGCCCTCCCCCATCCTGCCACCATGGGGCCTCCAAAAAGTGTTTCAACAGAGCAGAGGTTTAGCTGGTGAGTGGGGAGTTATGTTTACAGGTACAGGGGGACTTCGAAGCATGACACAGATCCTAGAGACCACTTAATTCAGCGCCCGCCTTTGAGAGATGGGGAAACTGAGGGCGGGGGGGGGTGGTGATGTGCCCCACGTAACGAGGCCAATTGGTCACAGAGCAGGTCCAGCACGCAGGCCTCCGGGATCACCCATGTATCACTTATCCCTCACCAGAGAAACGTGAGCGTGGCTCTGCTGCCCCAGTGTCTGCCGCGGTGTCACCCTTGGCCACCGTCTGTTCTGACTGATGCACGCAGCTGTTAGACAGGTTTAGTGGCTGTGACCCCACATGAAGGAGGCTGAGTGACTGGTCTGTGCACATCACCCCCGTTGGCCGGAGCTCTTGGGATGCACCCCGGGGGCCACAAGTAACTGGCGGACAGGCAAAAGGTCTGGGTGGGGTGACAGAGTCTACTTCCCTTGCACTACAAATGCTGAACGGAACGGCTGCATCGACAGACAATGACGGGGCGCAGCCCCTCCCGGGATTATGCTGAGCGGCCCCCAGATACCGGCTGCAGCTGGACCACAAGATCTCGCTTCTCACCGCTCCTCCCGACATCACGGCCTGAGCCATCCCTCCCTGGGCGGGCGCAACCCCTTCTGCCTCCCTGCGCCCTGCCCGTCCCTGCCTCCCGGTCAGAGAACCCTGTGTGTGCATGTGCTCGTAAGTGAACTTTCTGTAATAGTTTGGTACAACAGTAATCTCCCAGAAAACTAAGCCAGATGGTATCACTCCTCTGCCCCAAACATGCACAGCCTCTCCTGGATTAAAAGGTCACGTGGAACCCGACCCACGACCTCTCTGCGTCATCTCGTCCCACTCGTCCCCACAATGACCTCCTTGTTATTCTGGAACACGCCTGGAACGCTCCGCCTAAGGGCCTTTACGCGCCGTTCCCTCTGCCTGCCAGACCTTTGAAGGCCGGCTTCCCCCACCTTCCAGATCTCCGCCCAAACTCTGTCTCATCAGAGGCTGTCCCTGGCCTCCCCCGAAAGTCACACCACCCTCACGCTGACCCTCACACTGCCTGAGGCATCTCCAGGGGCTGCGTTACTGTCTGCCAGGACACCCGTGTGCTCTGGGGCCTGGTTCCCCGCCTGGAACGTCAGCTCCAGCTGGGCAGGAACCTTTGTCTTGTTCTCTGCGGTGTCCCCAGGACCCAGAATAGCATCAGGCACAACGTACAAGCGGTTAACAAATGTTATCTGAACTGAAGTGAAATAGAAAATCTTGTCTCGAAGATTCCACACGTGCCCATGGGGCATTTAAGGTCGGCCAGGGCCCCGGGAAGGAGGGCCGACTCCAGCGGGTGCAGCAGGCAGCACCGCAGGGTGTTAGGCAGTGGCGTGACATGATGGCTTCGTATTTTTAAAGATCGTTCTTTTAAGGATTTGCTGAAGAGGGGCTGTTTTGTGTAAGAGTAATTTAGGCTAGAATGTCAAAAAGGAAAGGGAAAAATACGATTCGAGCACTAAGGGGAAAGAATAGAGAGCTCTGCCCCCCAGGGCAGACTTTGTTCTGCGCTTCTAACCATTCAACCTTACGCTTTCTCAGAAAACAGGACGTGGTGTGCTCACCGGTCCGAAAGGCAAAGCGCGATAGCTTCTTTGTGGCTCTCACGCGGGGAGAGGGCTGAAAGGCCCAGGGTGACAAGGGCTGCCGAGGGGCTTTTCAGGAAAGCCACAGGTGATTTCAAAGAGCCCCCTTCACACCGGGCACGAGCGGCTGGGCGGCCCATTTAGGGATTACAGACGGTGCGGACAGGAGGCAGGGAGCCAGGCCCGGCCCACTCCTTTCATGTGTGGCCTTCACAAGCGGCGCGGCCTCGCCAGCCAAGGCCAAAAGCACTTCCAGGGCACTGCAGGGGCGGGGCCGGGCTGCCCCGTGGGCGCTAATTCACTGCCCCGCCCGCTCTGCTCCAGCCCTCTTTCCCACTTCCGAGGCTGGACAAGTGGCCAGAGAGGCGATGGAAACGCTCCAACTCCCGAGTGCTGCGTTGTTGCAGCCCGAGACACACACAAAAGCTTCCCCAAGAGAAAGGACAGTGGAGGCCCATGAAAAGGGGGCCAGCAGGGGGTCAGGGGGTCTGTTGGAGGTGAGAGTGCCAGGGTGGCAGCCCAGTCCGGGTGAGTCAGAGTGTGGGCCTGCAGTTCACACGGGTGGTATCTGGGAGAGCGAGCCCTGCTCGCTGGGGAACCGATCCCAGTGGGCCCAGCCTTCTTGGAACAAGCGCCCTTGAAGCGGGAGGTGAGGGTGTGCAGGGACTCCTGGGTGCCCTGACGGGTCACTGCTGGGCATGAAACCCGGAAATGGTCTGTGCCCATGGAAGCCCATGGGGCCCGCTCCAGGACCTCTGCCTGGGCAGCCTCAGACCCCAGTGGCCGCTAGCACCCACCTGCTCTGGTGAGCTGGAGCCCCGGCCACCCTCCTCCTGCCCACATACTCCTGAACCAAATTTGCATTTCCTGGGAGAAACACAGGCTTCCAGGTCTCCACATAAACGACTGGAGCTCGCATCTCTGAAGTACCTGGCAACAGGAAGAGCCTAGCCAACAAAGCGGGCAGGTGGGCACCACCACCGCGCCCCAAGTCCAGCCCCATCCTCCGTGTGCTGGGACCGGCCCCTCAAACTGGTGACTGGAGCCCACGTACGAATCAACACCTGCAGCCTCTTGACTTGCACCATTCACGCCCAGAGGAGGGCAGGTTTTTCCAGGTCAGCAGGAAAGGCAGGGACCCAGGCGTACCACAAGGGCCCAGCTGGTGCAGATGGGACGACCTCACCACGGGGCTGTCAGGGAACCCGCCCTCCGCTGCCTCCTCCAGGAGGATGACGGCTGGCCCTCGCTGCTGCATGTCCGCCCTTCCTGGGAGGCAGCTGGGCTGGAAACTCGGGAGGGAAGGAGGCAGCACCAGCGATGGAAGACGGTCTCCCGGCTCTCACGGCAAGAGAGCTTCTGCATGCGCAGGTTTCAAGAGGGGCCAGAGGAGACTGACCAGGAACGTTCTTGGCAGCCAGGAAGACCTTGTTCTGTGCCTCCGGGGAAAGTTCCACGAAGGGGAACGCTGCGTTCTGCACTTCTGGTACCCTGGGCAGAGAGCTCCCTTGGGAAAACCAGACTGACGGGACAGGCACAGCCTCTCGGACTGCAGACTTTGGCCACGGAAGATTTATGTGGCACCTACCCCTTAACAGCCCTCCCTGAATCCTGGCAATCATCCCGGGGGGAGAAGAGAAAACCACTCTGAGGAGGGGAAAGAACAGAAAGAAACAGCTGAACCGACAGGTATTACAATACACAACAACAAAAACTCCGACTCAGAGTATGGGAGCAGCTCCAACAGGCAGACAAAGCAGGATGACCTGTTCGCACAGATGGTGACGCTTCCTCCACGCTGATGTCACGGGGCCCAGACGTTCCCCTGCAAAACAGCTGGCTGCTTTGCATGCAGCCTCTGAAATGACCCTGCGGGGAATCCAAGGTTTCCGTTCGCTGGCGCACAGCGTGGGGCAGCATCCTGGTGGTGCCGGATAAATAGAAACAGTTTCCATATGCCTGCCATAAAGCTGCACGGGGGGGGGGGGCGCTTCCACGATCACCCCGGTCCACCAAGCAGGGTGGGCTTGGTAAACCACTGGCGCCTTCCTTTAGTGCCTGGGGAGAGGCTGCTGTGGATAAAAGGGCT
>CAUYSK010023383.1:0-11254 GCA_963575035.1 Avahi laniger | reverse complement strand
TTAATTTCTTTCTATTTTTGGTAGAGATGAGGTCTCGCTCTTGCTCAGGCTGGTCTCGAACTCCTGAGCTCAGAATGATCCGCCCACCTCGGCCTCCCAGAGAGCTAGGATTACAGGCGTGAGCCACCGCGCCCGGCCTGTCTTGTGTAGTTATTAATGGTGCCCTTTTCGTGCCTTCAAAATTGTTATAGTTAGGATAGTAAATTATATAGTCACCCTACTAATAGCACAACCAATACATATTTTTTTAAAGCTTAATATTTTTAAGCGATACTATTTTCCACACAACTGTAATTTTGTTTTGAGAAGTAAAGAGTGTTAAGGTGTTTTTGTACACATTTAGCATGGAGCGACATGTCATTGCAAATGTCTCCATTATTAGGTGAGTAGCCTGTTGCCAAATTGACAGATGTCATTGCCTATTATATAGTCACAGGTGTTTTGCTTTTTTAAATACCATTAAATTATCTATCTCTCTGTCTATGTGTATACATGTTATATATATATATAATTTGCCACTATATATAGTATTTTATATACATGTATATATGAATTATATATATTATATACCACTAACCCTAGTTTTAGAAATGTCAGATACTTTTTCATATTTGCTTTAAAGATAACTCTTTTGAGTAAATAGTTATAGATATTCCCTAATAGGCAGAATTATAATTTTTGCACATTTTCAGGAAAAATATTTTAACACTTTCAGTTTATTTAAGCCTATAATTGATGGAAAAGGAGAAATTTCTCCTCATTCGTGAACTTCCTAATTACACAGATAGTTAATCTATCATCCTTAATAAATGATGCTATTTCATAGAGAGCAAAATCTAGATCATCAGGCTCCTGGTTCAACACAATTTCAAAACTATCAGAAACAAAAGTAAGCTTTTACTATGTTATTACCTTTACTTTTTGAATTATGCAGTTTGGATCCCATACAATAAAAAAATCACTAGTTGATCCCCAAATCCCCACCTAATAATTTGTTCCTCTGTACAGACCACATAGCAAGATAGCAGAGGGAAAAAACAACATTCTTTCTTGTGGTTCACACACTCTGCAAGGGCCATTCCCAGTTCCCTCATTTCCCAAGACAAAGTATCATTAATCCTGTGGGAATGGTTCACGTGTACCTTGGCTAATCTGTGTTTACTAGCACGGTACAGAGGTGCTCTGTTTATGTCTGAGAAAATAATAATAAATCACAGTTCTTCTTCAGATCATAAATACACATTTATCTTTAGAATATATCACCGACTGAGTCATTTTGATGTAAACATTGCACCTCTTAAATATAATGATGGTAATAGAGGCTGTGAATCTACAGATTTGCACAAGTGCTCTCTTTTCAATAACTGAAAATATTTAAATCACAGAAGCTTTAACATCCTATGGGGAGTGGCAGACAGACATGTCAATAGAGTGGAATCTACAAAAGTTGCAACTGTAGTCTATGAGTAATGAATAAGACAGATTCACTTCCTTCTGTAAAGGAATTATAGTGCATTTTCTAAGTTGGTATGTTCTAGCTATGCTGTGACCAGCAGCCCAGAAGTGACTGACTCAGAGGGATGGATCCCGGGCTCCTTCTCTCCTTACAGCTGTCATCACACAGAAAGGGCTCTATGGTAAAGTGTTGGAAACAACACAAGGTGAGCAAGCATCTGCAGATTTCCTCATTCAGTCTGATCTGCTGAATTTGTCCAGTTTCCTGAGATTGATAAAGAGAGCAACTTTGGGCAGGAAGTCCCCAAGATCATGAAGAAACTATGTTGTAGTGACATTGCCATTCCTTACTTTTTGACATCCTTGACTAGAAACTGTCTCGTTTGGCTATAATTTTACTTGAAAATTAAAGCACAGATTTTTATATGTATCTTCTGTTCTCTGAATGCAAAAAATATAAAATACACCTACTTTCATTTCTAAATGGCATTATTGTAATTCAACAGATTTCTATTTTTCACCAAAACCTGGAGTTGAATTGTCTTGAGCCGGAAGGCATTCAAACTGCTGGTTTTCACTTTCTCTCTAAGCATCTAATTGTTTCAAAAGTGATGTACTATATGCAAAAACCTGAATCTAATGCAAATAAGTCTGTACAGCACTAAAGCTAACAGGTGTTCTCATTAATGTAAGCAGACATGGAACAATTCTTGAATGTTTTATAAACACTCATAATCATGGCCAAATATGTTACAATAGCATAGAGATACTTACATATTGTAACATTTTATTCTTGTGGCGCAACCTCAGCACTTATTAATAGGAGACATGTGTGAGTAATAAACTGGTGGCAGCAATACCTGTTTCTGCTTAAGTCAATGTATCTTAAAATTAGCTGATACTCTAAATAAAATTATCAGCAACATAACTACTTCCACCTTCTCCCACAGTCTGCTTATTTATGAATATTAAGAGTGCTTTAGTAAAATTGATGGCAATGTCAACAGATCAGCAATGAGCATCTTTGAATCAGATGGATTAACTCTTAAAAATTTTGATCTCATGTCCAATTTACCATGCTGTCTACTCCCAATTAGAAAAGTGAAGTTAGTGTGAGATTCTTGGATGATACAGTATAGATTATCCCTGCAAAACATTTGGGTGGCTTTGGAATATAATTAAGAACATTCTACTTTAATGATATTTATGGAAATACAGGCCATTCTTGGTACTTCCTGGTCCCTCCAAATTTAATCCCATTGTCTGAAGGCTAAGACTTGTTGACTGATTGGAAAATATAGTTTTTAGACTGCTGTTCTCAATCTTCAAAATAGTTTGCCTACTCTACTCTGATAAAGTATCATCAGTAGATATCAAAATTACATTGCTTACATTACCAAAAAGAATGCAATTATATTGTAGCCTTCAAAATTTTATTACAATGGAGCATGAGTTAAATATACTATAACATAGCAAACAATGGAATATTATGCATTCACTGAAAAGCAAAAAGTAGATAAGGTTTATCTATTTATTATTTTCTTAGGGCTCCTTATGTGTTGGTCATTCAGCCATGCACATAGACAATTGCCGTTGGCCTCAGGGTGGTTACAGCTTAGTGGGGGGAGCAGAAAGACCAACATGATATTGCAACGTAGACCAGTTTGTGCTATGACAAAGGAGAAGCAGTATATCCTGAGAGCACTTGGAAGGAAGGGACATCTGTTTCAGAGGAGCGTTTATTGAAAAGGTGAGATCCAAATTGATTTAAACGGTATGATAGAGGAAGTCAGAGGGGTCTGGGCAGCAGGAACAGCCTGCTCTAAGGGAAGAAATGGGAATTAGGACGGGGCAGCTGTGGAACAAAAAGAATTTTGAGCATGGCTGGATTGTAGAGATGCAGAAGAAAGTGCGGAGCAGGGAGGCTGCAGAGTGGGTCTGGCAGGCCGAATTAAAAAGTTCGTGCTGCACTCAAAACAGCTGTGGGAGCCTCACGATGGCATCTAGCACAGGAATGGGATGATCATGTCCAAGTTTCAGAGAGATCACTTTGGCTCGAAGCATGGACTGGAAGGGATAACATGGGTGAGATGGGGGAGAGAGCAAAGGGTATTGTAACTGAATCCTCACGGGAGATGATTGTGTTACAGACAGTGGAAAGTGTAAAGAGTTTTATTGAAGTATGCATGATATTTTCATTGAACTATAAACATGTATGTAATGTTGACTCATAAAAAGGTATGGACAAAGAGACAGCAATTCTGTATATCTTGGGGAGAGATTTTGTGTTTATGTTACGCTTTTGAATTTGTTAAAATGTTTTAAATTGAGCATTACTTAAATAATGACAGTAATAATAAAATCATACCAATTTGAAAGTGATGGGGGCGGCAGATTCCCAAGTGTCATGTGACGAGATAAGTAATTGTGCACGGTGAGTATAGCTCAAGCTAGAAGCTGATCTGTGGTTGCCAGGGAATGACTGGTACTGACAGGTCCCAGAATAATTCATTTATCTAGAGACAACTACTCCCCCGAAGTTTAAAAATTAACATTAAGAGCAATAAAACCCTAAGCCGATATCTTTATTTACCAACTGCTTTGATTAGTCACTTTTTCAGTCGTTTTTCATATGAACACCACAGGCAAAAGTTTTGGTGTAGCTGACTGCAAAACTGTGGAAACTGCTAAACTATCTACTAATTACTTGGATAGTATTCTTTTCATGAATATTGAGAAGACTGTTTCTCAGTACTTAAAATATTTTAACACAAATAAAAGAAGGAACATGAGTTTTTGTTTGCCTGTTTGTTTGAAATAAATTTGAACAAAATTTAGATTTTGTTAATAAACAGAAAGGTAGAGTGGGCAGGCGATATGGGGTGTGAGTGTTCACTGCAGGACCAATTTTATTATGCAGAACAAATCTCTGTTGTAAGAATGCAAGGAGCAAATTATTTGGGTGTCAAAGATACAGCTCAATTTCAATTACAAAGCATTGTTTCTTGAAAGACTGGCCTTAAACCTTAGATTTCAGGATGCACTTGAGATCTGCCGTGTACACAGCTCAACATTTGTTTACTTTCCATTAAATAAGAAATTGCTTACATGGGCAGGTTATTTTGATATGATGACACCACTGAGGGTTCCAATAAATGCACATGCAAATCAATCAACCCCAAACACATTGAAAAAATATCCAATAAACATCTGGAAACTAATGAACTCACATTTGTTAACACAGGGGGAGCTGTGGAAATGCAGGATCCATTGGTGGCCTGGCTTATTTAGTAGCATGTGGATTTAGGAACATTTCACAGAGTCAGAAGAAACAGAGTAATTATAACATAAGGTTCAACATCTTTAGATATGTAGAACATTTTCCGTTGCTTAAAACAAATATTCCCTGAGAAAGTATAAAACATTTTTCTGACTTGCAAAGTTTTTGCAGTCTATCATTTAAATTACTTAAATAAAGGGAGCTTTACTGCTCCCCAAAGCTGAGAATATAACACCCTCCATGCATATTAGCTCGATCTTCTTGACAGACCAGAAAAGTGTTTGTGTGTGCCAATTAAAACAAGAATGGATCCCTAGTGGCTTGTTCCTCACACAACTTCTGAAGACTGCTATCATTGTTTGCTAGGGTAACCCTGGATAAGGCTGCTATCCAAAGTAAACAAACTTTTCAAAACTTTCATGACAGATGGGGATTACAAACGCACTTTAATAAGCGAGTTGCCAAAACAACTTTTTTTGTAATCAGCATATATTTACTTAACATCTAGCAACATTGGGAACACGAGGCAGATACTTTCTCACAAAATGCTTTAACAAGTAACATTTTTGGAAAGACAAATTGAAGACCTTTTACTTCTAATGGATATTTTACCCTTAGTTTTATGTTAACTTTGCCCGCAATGTTAAGAAAAATGTTAGGAGTTACTCAAACCAGACTGTAATTTGAGACGGACATTCAGCCTAATCATGTCATTTCTTTGGTGGTCATAAACACCTCTGAGACCAAGTGATTTAACTCTTAGTACAACCATGACAACCTTCATTTGATCAGCTATATCGTATGTGGAGTGTGATGCAAGATGAAAAAAATGTGAATCTGTGTGCTTTTTTATTAAGTACTATTTATTGCTTCAGTGTTAGGTCTTGATATCTCACTATGATGTAGCCAATGTATATATCTATGTTTTATTCTGTGAGTATTCAATAAAGATATGGCCAAAATTAATATCACAAGGTAATTCATACTCACTTCAAATTAACTTAGTGTATTTTGGCATAACTTTTTATTTTTACTTAATTTAATTCAACAATTCAAATATAATAATTTCATCATGAAGTCCAAAGTATCTGTAAATATCATGGTAATTAAATCCATTCCTCTTACCCACTTATTTTGAGAACCACTATAGCCATATCATTTAACAAGTTTTAGGGCTCTTTGAATATTCGGCATATTTTATTACACATTTCCTACATACAATTTCAGCTTCATTAAGATGGAATAACCCCTCCTTAGGTTCTTAGTCGAAGACTGATTTTAAGCAAAATGTGAATGATACTTGTTCAAATGTAAGGTTGTTTTAGTCCTTTCTAGGATTTGAAGGAGCTTTTGGATGCCCCAATGCTGTCTTAGATATATTTTTTTCAGAGCAAGAGAGTAATTGTTTTTGAAAAGAAAAAAAATAGAGTAAAGATTTTGTGTGATCTTTTAAAATTGGGCTACCTTTAGCCTAACTGTAAGGAAACGGGCAACTTTGTCTAAAGTCACCATTCCAGATTTCACAACTAAAACCAAATCATCATGGCCCTTTCCTGTTCACACACACAGTCCTTGACTGTACACTGTTTGCTGAGAACTAGTGAACTAGAAATCAAGATCTTTGTAATCTCTTAATTCTATCATTTAAAATGATGCCAATTTGATAGAATGGCATTCTCATTTTCCTCATTTGCTTCATTTTCTTCATTTGCAAAATTACTTTATGATAGTGGAGGGAAGCTGCATTTGGAGAATGTTTATTATGTGCTTTGAGATCATTAAAGCTGATATCACTTTGCATACCAAGTGGTAGTATTCATATCCTTAATATACTAAAGTTCTGATACAATCAACCTTTAAAGAATAACATATTATGACCACCAGTTTATGCATAATTCCATGATGTAAATGTGCCGGCGGTAATTACTCCCTCTTCTGGAATCTTAACATGAGCATTGTCTGTGCCACTCACATTGGGACTTAGTATAAGCCATTTTCTATTGTTATTTATCTTTGTATGCATATGTATTATTTATCCAAACAGATTATGTGTTCTTGGGGTGGGGGCTGTGTATCCCTAGCTTCCAGCAATGTGCCTGTACTTAATGGATGCTTAATCAGTTATTGTTAATGTTTAGGAGGATGTTCTGTCATGAACTTGTCCTCTCTAGTCTTCCAAACATGGAATTATTGTGGGATTTATTCTGCAGTTGGAAGGGTGGTACTATCAAAGAGAGGGGAACATGTCATTCATCATCTCATGCATCTTTGGTAATATCCCCATGTGCATTTGAAGTCAACTGGAAGAGAAGAAGCTGACAATGTTTAACTATCAAATATGTTTTGCTGACAAGGTATCTATCTATAGCATAAAGTTATCCATTGATCATTATCATATTTGTTTGGTTATTATTTATAAAAACTGGCAGTAACTAAATTAAAATATCTACAACATTTATTATGTGTAACAGTGAATAGCTTAAATTCGATTGTTTACCTTTAGCTTTCTCAAATTCTCCACAATACATTCATATTATTCTTATAGTCAGAAAAAAAATGAAGTTCCAAAAAGGTTTTGTTTCTATTCTAGTAAACAAAAGTATGGAAACTTTAATGGTATAAATGCCATTCTACATATCTCATTTAAGTTAAAATCTAACATTATAAAATAGAACTGCCAATATGAATATTGACAAGGGTAATATTCAATTGCCAATATTGAAAAGGACAATACTTACATAAACATAAACACTACTCCTTAAAACTCTTTTAAGTGTTTTAAATTAGCATAACAATATTCCATTTAATTAAAACCTAAAAAACAAATTTCTTCCCTCTTCATCTCTTACCAGTGAAGTTTGGAGCTTGCACATACCTGCCTCCATCTTCAGAGAAACCACGAGATCACAGACTGTTCCAAGTCCAAGGGAAAACTATTGTTGAATTAATACCAAAAAGCCTTAAGTAATGTGCCTACTCTGCATGTTGCTCAGTGGACATACTGACATAGGTTCTTGGGCATAAATTTGTTGCCAGCAAGAATTTAGATGGACTTTTATTTAGTGTGAAAAAGTTTGAGGCAAATTTCCCCAGATGGGTACTGAAAGGCATTCATTACTGACAACACTAACACACTTCATTAAGACTGCTTTGGGGCCCGGATATATCCCTTTAAAATACAACCTGGTGGTAATGAGGAATTTCAAGAGTCATTTGCTTAAAGTGGGTTTCTAAGTAAAGTGGAGACCAGCAGCTCTTATCTAAACCTGTCATGTTTTCTGTAGTTCTTCCTTCATCCCTTCACCCCAGCATCTGTCACGGAGGCAAAACATGATACAGAAAGAGTACATTAGCATGGCTCAATAGCAAATCGTTTATGTCTGTTATTAGTTCTACATCACTTTAGATTGTCATCATGAGTTGTTCAATCAAAAGATTTAGTCAAAGCTAACATTCTTTGCTGATGTCTTTTTTCCCCGAGAGTGTTGAAAATTCGATTGTTCAAAGTGCAAATATGATTCAGCAAACCACTTATCAGAAATCCTAAAGAGGTAATGTAAAAAAGCGGATTGAGAAACCTGAATTAAATGGGCTTTACCAGTCAAAGATTTTGAAACTACTTTGCTCTGAGTGACTGGAATGGAACAGAACAAAGTCAATTACTGACTGTAATTAAGAAGTGGATGCGTTTAAACTGTAGAGAGCAGTAGCAGACTTCTCCAGACTGCCTAGTCACTCGAAAGATTAGTGGGAAGACAGAGGAAGAGATGTGAACCGTATCTCCCTGATAGTATGTTTTGAATAAATTGCATTCATATAGTTCTCTGATCCAGCTTCCCAAAATGAATTCTTAAATCACTGATTATATATGATTAATGCAGTAATATATTTGGACAAAAGAACTTTTAAAATATATTTTGCTTTTGGTTGTGTTAGCAGTGAAAGATCCCCTCTGCATTGCATAACATACACCAAAAATGCAAATGGACTGCTAAAGTACTTACATTTTATCGCTGTTTGAATTTACTAGACTGAAAACTGAACTTTGTAGGCTCTTTCAGAAACCCTCATAATATAGTAAATCTAATTATGTTTGTTTCTTGTACTTTTAAAATGTTTCTTTTTATAATTTTAATAATGGTTTATTTATACTGGCAGAGGAATATTGTATTTGATTGTACATTGTGCTTGGGCTAATTCATTTTTGTGTATGTTTACAAATTGTGGTTTATATAATACATTCATAATCAAAATATTTAAATTTAGATTAGGATGAAGGTAGAGGTCAAGGACATTGCTAGTTTTCTTGTGTTAGTTAGAAATGACCTTATATTTTTAGATGACTATTTCTGAGGCAATATTCTATAAAGTAAATATTTGGAACTTTATGTGAGCAAAGAACATTGCAGTGGTGTTCAGATAATTAGGCAAACATCACCTTAGTTGTCTTCTACTGAATACATAATACAGCAGACTATTTTGAGCCCTCTCATATCTTACATGGAGTTTTGTGGGGGGGAAATGATTGGTTCCAGTAATCTGTCAAATTCTAGTGTGGGTAATTAAATCCTATTATTTTCCAGTCTTTCACTTCTTATAATTGCATACACTTTGGACAGTTCCTCTCCTTACAGTAGAGCCTACATTTGGTACTGGAACCCATATCACTCAAGAATGGTTACTTTGCAATACTAGGTAATGTCGAATGTCTGTGGAGTTTTTCTGAAAATAAATGCACATGTGTAATAGAAGATTTCTTAAAAACTCCAAGATTGTTGTCATTATATGTTGCCATAAGAATCCTTGAAACCTTCAGAATGAGCCATTTGGGGTAATAATTGTCACTTTAATGACAGAATTATAGAGACGGCCTAAAGCATGATTTGTGGTTTTCTGAACCTGTACCGCATTTCAGCGCTCACCTCCTGTAAGGCTGAGAAGAGGTGACTGGCTCCTGATTGAGTATTTTGAAATGTCAGTCCTCTAAACCTCTGAAGCCTTACTTGATGTGTGACAGTAGTCAGGAAATGTTCATCTTCCTGTTGCAACAAAAAGTCAATAATATGAAGGGAAAAATCTTCACAGCTCAGATTGATGGCCTAATACAAAAAACGTGTCCACACCCAACTCTAATCAAATTCTTCTCTAAGTAGCCCTTTATGTGTGAAACCGAGAGCGCCGCTCTGTTTCGATAGGGTCACATCCTTCTCTCACAAGTCTGGGGAGAAAAAGAATCACTAATAAAAAATGTATAGTTACATGCTAAACATTGCCAACTGCTTAGCAGTGCAGAGAGTCAGGAACCTGCATGCTCATTTGATAAACACTCTCCAGGAGAAATTCGAATATGTAAATGAACTTTTATTTTAATATACTCCCTTTGTGGGGAAATTGGTCCTTTATTAATATCGTATCAATCTTTATGACAGGAAAATAGAAATAGCCAAATGTTATTCACGTGAATGAACTTTTAGGAGTCTGAATTTGTCCTTTTTGGTAAATAATTTGTTTTAGAGCCCTCCATAAAAGGAAATCAAATATAGAGATACCATTAAATTTGAAAAAGACAACCAGGAAAGAGCCAAAAGTGCAGAATGAATCCTAACACACCCGGGTGCATTTTTCTGCAGCGTCTGACTTAAGTGTTTGCTGTCTGCATTGCTCTGAACTTCCTGGCTTATTCCTCCTCGAGTTGGAGTAATTCAGCTTTAGCCCTACTCTGAATTAGTCGTTCTATTATTAAAACAATAATGTATTTGTTATGACATGAAAAAACAGTTTATAGAGAGCAGTTCAAAATGCTTCCAGTTCCCAGAAAGACAATTACTGGAATACAAGAAAATATTTCAGTGTATTAAACTGTGTTTTTTTAAAATGTAAGAGAGCTATCTTATACAGTTTCTTTACCTGTCGATATTTTTTCAGATCACAACAGTATCAGGAAATGAGTTCCTTCTCCAGTCAGATATTGACTTCATCATATTGGATTGGTTCCACGCTATCAAAAATGCAATTGACAGATTGGTATGTATTTTTTTTGGCTGCTACCTTTATTAATTAAAATGTAATCATTTAAATCTTATTGTTGAGGCATACAACACACATGCATTTAAATAGATCTTATGGACTGAGAGATATTAAGTTCTTTTAAGTTTAAATAGAGTCCACTAAAAAAAAAAAAAAACCTTTTCAGCAGACAAGATTTGTGAAACTAAATGTCATTTAATTTCTCTCTTTCAAAAATGTAGTACATTCTTTCTTTTTTTTCTGAAATAACATGGACATTCATTTACTGGAGGCTGTAAAAAGTACACAAGTGCTTAATAACTACTGAATTTTTACATTTTCAGTTTATGCAGTCTGAAAATAAATATATTCTTTTTTTTTTTTTTTTTTTGAGACAGAGTCTCACTCTCTTGCCTGGGGCGAGTGCCGTGGTGTCAGCCTAGCTCACAGCAACCTCAAACTCCTGGGCTCAAGCAATCCTACTGTCTCAGCCTCCCAAGTAGCTGGGACTAC
>CAUYSK010023381.1:0-85986 GCA_963575035.1 Avahi laniger | reverse complement strand
GAGCTCAGAACGATCCGCCCACCTCGGCCTCCCAGAGAGCTAGGATTACAGGCGTGAGCCACCGCGCCCGGCCAATTTTAAAGTCTTAATGATAAAAGACAAGGAAGTGCCCCTCCACATAAAAGCTTTTTTTGAGGAGATAGCAAGCTTTTGCTAGGAAAAGTAAAAAATTGAAGTTACTAAGTATTATTCAGCTGTTGTAATTAGGATGTTGAAAAACTAGCATCTACGCTTTTGACTAACATTCGTCTATGGATGTATGTTCACGTAATAGGTAAAACAACTTATAAAACAAAATATTATTGTAGTGTGTCAGATATTATATTAAGTGCTGCTGTGTAGCCTGTAGTATTGAAGTACTCAAGAAGTGTCTGCTCTGCCAGGGTTTGAGGAAATGGAAAGAGATCTTTACTAAATGAGGCAAATTACACCTCTCTGGGATTTATTTCCTATGGACGGGTTGATTTCCAGGTCTTGTCTTTGGTTTTTCGACTTTGGTTTTTCTCTGCTTCACTTGACACTATTCTAATGTCAAAATATCCATCTCATACTACCATAGTTTTACAATTCATTAATTCATTCAACATATGTTTCTTGAGCTTCTACTAGTATTGTGAATAATGGAAGCAAGGTTCCTCTGCGCATGGAGTTCACAGCCCAAAGGGATAAGACAACAATTTCTAAAATAAATAAGAATATTTATTAATAATTAAATAACTACTGATTGGAAAGACGCTAAGAAGGAAATAAAAAGGATGATGGGTTGTGTCTTTCAAAGTCTTAAAATGAAGCAGATAATAGGCTCTTTCACTTTTAAAAATGATGACCTAGTGAGATTATCAGATTTCAAAAACGGAAAAAATACTAATAATACCTTACAATCAACTGATGAATGCATAGTCATTACTGTTGAAGAAAACTGTATCGTGACTGGTGTGTATCTTTTCCAAACGAGACAGGAGAGGCTTCTGAAAAAGAGCAGCGAGAAAAAGTCACTTTTTTTTTTGGTAAGTCAAGTGGAAAGACAAACTGAAAAGAGACAACCTTCAATCATACAGGAAAACTGCCAATCTAGTCTGGCTATTAGGATTTCTTTCAGTCTCTCTAGGCTCCTTCGTCAGCAAGAATCTGGATGAAAAGAAAACTAATGGCATGAACTTCAAGGCAGATTTCCTTTCAATTATTACTGCCCGGTGGCAGGAACCTGGAAGGTAGAGGTCAAGGTGTGTTTTAGTAAGAGACAGCTCCTGGGAATGACACTTGGAAGGGCAGGACGGAGAACAGCAGGAGAAGGAGACAGAGAGGAGGGGTTGAATGCGCAGGAACCCCAAGGTGAGACTGTAGAAACCTTCTCCGCCGCGGGAGCCGCGCGCCGCTCAGGTGGCCCTTTCCCGCTCAGGTGAGCTCCTCCCGCGCCTCCCATTGGCCGAGACACCAGGGGCGCTGGGAAGGCGACGCAGCCTGGTCTAGTTCAGGGTCTAGGGCGGCGCGTCACTTCCGGTAGCGCGGAGCTTGTAAAACACCCTGGAGAGAAAATGGCGGCGGCAGCGGCTTCGGCGCCTCAGCAGCTCTCGGATGAAGAGCTTTTCTCTCAGCTCCGCCGTTACGGCCTGTCTCCGGGCCCAGTGACGGAGAGCACCCGCCCTGTCTACCTCAAGAAGCTGAAGAAGCTTCGAGAGGAAGAGCAGCTGCAGCACCGGTCGGGGGGCCGCGGCAACAAGACGCGGAACAGTAATAACAATAACACGGCAGCCGCCACGGTCGCAGCCGCGGGACCGGCGGCGGCGGCCGTGGGGATGGGGGTACGGCCGGTCTCGGGCGACCTCTCCTATTTACGGACCCCTGGGGGTCTGGGCCGAATCTCGGCCTCGGGCCCGGAGAGCCTCCTGGGAGGGCCCGGGGGCGCCTCTGCCGCCCCCGCGGCTGGCAGCAAAGTGCTGCTGGGCTTCAGCTCCGACGAGTCGGACGTTGAAGCCAGTCCCCGGGACCAGGCCGGCGGCGGCGGGAGGAAAGACCGGGCTTCGCTCCAGTACCGCGGACTCAAAGCGCCACCGGCGCCCCTGGCCGCCAGCGAGGTGACTAACAGCAGCTCGGCCGAGCGAAGGAAGCCCCACTCGTGGTGGGGGGCCAGGAGGCCGGCGGGCTCCGAGCTGCAGACTCCGTCGGGGAAAGATGGAGCAGTGGAGGACGAGGAAGGGGAGGGAGAGGACAGTGAAGAGAGGGACCCAGAGGCTGAGGAACCGCTGTGGGCCAGCCGGACCGTGAATGGCAGCCGGCTCGTTCCCTACAGCTGCCGGGAAAACTATTCGGATTCGGAGGAAGAGGGGGATGACGACGTGGCCTCCACCAGACAGGTATTTAAGGACGACACCCTTTCCCGGCATCGGCCCAGACGGACCCATAGTAAGCCTCTCTCTCCGCTGACTGCTAAATCTGCCGGCAGCAGGCTGGAGACTTCAGTTCAGGGAGGGGGAGGACTTGCGATGAATGACAGGGCGGCGGCTGCCGGGAGTCTAGACAGGAGCCGAAACCTCGAAGAGGCGGCGGCGGCGGAGCAGGGAGGAGGGTGTGATCTAGTGGACTCCAGCCCCATTCCTAGATACCGTGTTAATGCTAAGAAACTGGCCCCTCTCCTGCCCCCGCCTCTTACTGACATGGACTCAACCTTGGATTCTTCAACAGGCTCCCTTCTTAAAACCAATAATCATATCGGTGGTGGGGCCTTCAGTGTGGACTCCCCCAGGATTTATTCCAACAGTCTCCCTCCCGGTGCGGCGGTGGGCGCCTCTAGTTCACTCAGGATCAATCATGCCAATCATACGGGCTCCAATCATACCTACCTGAAAAACACATACAGCAAACCGAAGCTTTCCGAACCTGAAGAGGAACTTCTCCAGCAATTTAAACGGGAAGAGGTGTCCCCAACGGGGAGTTTCAGTGCCCACTACTTGTCGATGTTTCTCTTAACTGCTGCCTGCTTATTTTTCCTAATACTGGGACTGACTTACCTAGGAATGAGAGGGACAGGAGTATCCGAGGATGGAGGACTCAGCAGTAAGTATTAAACCCTGTAGGCAAGGTAACAAAAGGAATGTTGCTAGTGGTCTGCTTTAGCCGCACTTAGCGTTTTACGTGAGGGGGCTTTTACCTGCAAGATCATGGTTTAACAGCGAAAGGCAACAGTGAGTGCTTGTGTCATCTTTAAGAAAGAACACCACTATCAGAACGAAATCCTATGGCTGGTTTTAAAATTTTTCTGCGGGATGTATTGTGAAATTCAAAACAACTTATAAAGAGACAAAATATTACAAGACTGTTGGTAAAGTGCATTTGTTTATGTGACTTAATTTTCTTTTAGCTTTAAATAACTATTCATATGCCAGTTACTCAACAGTTTTGAAGTATTATGGTTGTTAATGGGCATCATAAATGCCGTGTTTTTTCAAATTGAGTTGTGATTCTAAAAGGCAATATGATAGCTCTTGAAATTTGGGTTAAATATTTTGTAGTAGTATATGTGTAGGTCTGTAATTTCTTTGAAGTGAATGAATATAAGAAAGCAGCAAGGCACACCTCTTAATTGATTTCCCAGCTTAAAGCACTTCCACTCCCACCTGTGAAAAAAGTAGTAGCTCCAGCAGTGCAGGAGCTTGGCAGGCATTTTTACTTGGACTGGTTTGCAGGCCTTGCTATTTGCTTGCTCAATGGCTATAAGCAGGTGTGTTCATTCATCCAGTAAGCCAGCATCTTCCTCTATGCCGAGCAACCAGGATACAGCGGCAAAAAGTCAAAGTATCCCTACCCTTAAACATAAAAAGGAGTTGAATACAGACCATTTTGTGTTCTCTTAAGGAAATAAGGATGGAGAAATTGGTATGAACTACTTCAGATTGAATGGTCAGAGGAGGTAACTATTTGAAGTGAGACCTGAAGCAGGAGAAGGAGATGACCTTGTAGAGAGACAGGAGAGCATTTTCTGGGCAGAGATTATGAGCAAAGGCCTTGAGTTGAGTAAAAGCCTTCCTGTAGGTTAGGATGGTTAGAGCACCTTGAACGTGGAGAAGAGAGCAAGGGTTAGAACTTCATTTTCCTGATCTATAAAACGATACTAATATTGACTAGAATGATGCTTGTGAAGATTAAAAGAGAAAGTAAATTAGTACATAATGGACTACTAAATAAGTGATTTCTCAGTGTTAGATCCCTCTCTCCACTCCCCCTGAAGACTTCCTACTGTTTTCACCCAACATGAATTTGGTGATCATGATTTGTATTTATAAAGTTGTCTTATTAGTTTTACATCAAAATGGAGTGAAAGATGCAGTTAGTTGACTCAGATAAAGAGTAGGAGTCAAAATAGTGTAAGCTTTGATTTAGATGTAACCAATTTCAAGATAGTTAAATAGATTATTACTGTATTGCTTAATTACAGGAGTTGGAAGAGGAGTGAAATCTAACTCTCACTTTAAGTGGTTCCCTGGGAGCAAGAGTGATGTATTGTGTCCTGCCCCAAATATTTGGCAGAAAAAAATAAGGGCACACTGGAAGTTAAACTAGTAAATAAATTTACTAAATTAAACGACATTACCTATCAGCAGTACCTACCTACATCTGTTTGTTTCTCTAACAATGATATGATCTGGCGATTTTCTAAGAGCTAAATGCTTTACACATATACCATCCCAACAACTCACAGAGACAGATGGTATTATCCTTATTTTATGGAGGAGGAGGAGGATGAGGCTCAAGTAAGTTAAGAAATGTACCCACAATTGAACAGTTAGTAGTAGACTAAGGTATGGTTTCAGATTTTTTTTCCAACTATAAAGCCATTTTCTTAACACTGTTTTGAGTATCATTTGTAGAGTGCTTTCTAAATAAGTGGGTACTTATTATGATTAAGAAGATAATTGAGTATTTGGTAGAATTTCATTCAGAATTACTGACGAGCACAATTCACAGTTAAGGTGACTTTTACATCCTTCTCATTAATATTAAGATGAATAATGTTCTGTACAAAAATTTCGGATAGAATAGGGTAGGAATGTTAAGAGTTTTGGTACTCCTTCCTCACCTCTGCTGACATGGAAGAAAATAATAAAGTGTTTTGCATTATAGTAAATAGTAAATGTGAGGTAGCCTGGGTGATAGAAAGAACAATGGCTAAGAGGTACAGGATCTGGGTCCTAGGACTTGTCCGAATGACCTTGGTCAAATTGCTTAACCTCTGAGCCTAACTCTTACATGTTGAATGGGGATAATAATATCTGCTGTCTATGGGGTTGTTGCAATGGTCAGATGAGATAGTTTGTTAAACAAATATAAGGTGGTGGTATTCAGAAGTTTAGACAAAATTTGTTGTATTCTTGGTAAACTACGGTATATATGTAAAGAGAAATAGTTAAGTCCTTTCTGTAAATGATATTTAGTAGTGCATTTCTTATCTATTTAATAATTTTTATTCCATTAAATACACATGGTAGAAGTTGATTAAAAAATTTGACTAAAAGTATAATCCTTAAATGTATGATATACTTGACATATTGTATACCGTGGTGGAAAGAATGGCCTAATAGCTCAGTTAGTCTACACACCTAACGGTGTCAGGGTTTCAAGAGTGAATAATTCTCAGTCCCTATATTTATGTATTCCAAATCCTTTGTCATATTATGATGCTTAACCATAGGGTTCATTGATTAAATAGTGTGCTTAAGGAAATAGTTTTACCTTAAGTAATAATTTTCACCAGAAGATTGTAGGTTATATGTGAGAGTAAGCTTTAGTAGGCTTTTATTAGTTGTCATTTAAATTATGTATAACATATAATAGATTACTCTTTTAAATAGTTCTTAATCATTTGGTGTTTGAAATTTTTCATCAATACCCTATTTTTATTAATTAAATTACTCTGAGTCTGCTTCCTCATTTATAAAATTAGGGGATTGGATTAGATGATCCCTAAACTCTTTCTAGCTCCAAGGTTTAAGATTCTAGCTTTGAACTGCCCTACTAAAACAGCTCAAGGATGGGCCTGCAATCAGATTTACTCTCTTTTTCCACAGGTAATTAGATCATTACAGCTCACCAAAAGAAAATAGAGGAGTATAATAGATTTACTGTCTTAGGCTCACATGATCATTACTTAAGAAATGTTTTTTCCAGTTACAAAAGACACGATTTTTGCAGAAAGTTTAGATAGAGATGAAGCAAAAAAAGATGATTATTGTATGCCTCTCTTCCTAGTCTCATGGTCATTCTTGGTATAAATAAGTTTAAGTATTAGATTCTTTCAGAACTTTCTTAATATTTTTCATGTAAATACATCGTGTACATGTAGATTTTCATTCAACAACAGGAGTGCCTACTATGTGCTAAGCACCATTTTAAGCAGCAGGAATACGTAGTGAACAATATGTGGGTATGTGGAGGATGAAATCTCTCTCTCAGAGCTTACATATGGACAAGTAAACAAATAGAAATTTCAGATATGGTAGTTGCTAACACAAGGTAATGCCAGTAACTTTTGTGGGCGAGGGTGAAGGCATATGAAATGTTACATACAGGTAGGCCTCTCTGAGGAGGGTTATTTGAACTGAGATCTGAGTGATTCAAAGGAACTAGCTATTGACAGGGAGAAGAGCATTCTGATAAAAGTAACAGCAAGTGCAGAACCCCTGAGGCAAGAATAGGCTTGCATGTTGAAGGATCAGAAAGATGGGCCAGTGTTGCTGGGACATAATGAATGGCGGGGAGAATGGCATATGATGAAGCCAGAGGTAGGCATGGACCAGGTCATAAAGGACCTAGAGGCCATCAAAATAAATTTTAAGTGACATCATACTGTACATACTTGGCAACTTGTTTTTTCACTTAACATTGTATTATGAGTAACTTTTTCATATACGGATTTCAAGGACAAAGGTAAAATTTAAAAATTTCATTCTACACTAGTCCCTTTCTCATCCTGTAAAAACGCTAAAATCTCTACCGTCCTAAAAATATTGTTCAACCTTCGGTCTTATCAAGTTTTTACTCTCTTCTCAGCCAAACTTTATATCTCTATTTTCTCCCCTGCCATTCACTCAATCCTGTCTAGTTTAGCTTTGTTTATCAACCCTTTGATACCTCTCTCTTAAGTCACCAATTACTCAATTTGCAAATTGGTACTCTCTCGTACATTCAGTGCATTTTTTTTATTTTTTTGAGACAGATTCTCACTCTGCCCTGGGTAAAGTGCAGTGGTGTCGTTGTAGCTCACTTCAACCTCCAACTCCTGGGCTCAAGCAATCCTGCCTCAGCCTCCCGAGTAGCTGGGACTATAGGTATATGCCACGATGCCTGAGTAATTTTTCCTATTTTTAGTAGAGACGGGGTCTCATTCTTGCTTAGGCTAGTTTGAACTCCTGAGCTCAACCATTTCTCCTACCTCAGCCTCCCCAACTGCTAGGATTAAAGTCGTGAGCCACCGCACCTGGCCACATTCAGTGCATTAATAGCTCCCTTCTTCATGAAACTCACTCCTTTACAAACTTCTCTGTCACCACTCTCTCCTAGTTTTCATACTTCTCTCTGTGTTTTCTATTGATGGTCTCTGGAAATTTTTTTTTTTTTTTTTAGAGACAGGGTCTCACTCTTGCTCAGACTGGTCTCCAACTCTAGGGCTTAAGCAATCGCTCCAGCCTCGGCCTCCCAGAGTGCCGGGATCAGAGGTGTGAGCCACTATGCCCAGCCCTGGTCTCTGGAACTTTATCTTTGGCTCTATCCTTTTGTATACATTTCCCTAAGTAGTTTCATCCACTCTCCTGGATGACACCTCCCAATTTTGTATTTTCCCATTAGATTTCTCTCCTGAGCATCTAGACTTAACTATTTGTTCATTAGACATTTTTGGATGTACCAGAAGTATGTGCCAATACTATCTGACTTTTTCCTTATCTTTGCCTTGTTTTTACTTTCTGTGTCCTGTTTTAGTTAATGGTGCTTCCATCTACTCAGAGCTCAAGAGAGAAACCTTGGATTTGCCTAGATTCCTTCCTTTCTCTTACCTTCCTACCAACCCACAGCCTAGTTGATTATCAAGACGTATAGTTATATCTCCTACATATCTTTTGAGTCAATCTTTTTCTCTCCATCACCCACTGCTCTAGGTTAGACTCTTTCCTGAACTTTTTAGTCACCTAATATGTGTCCCTGCTTCTAGGCTGTAGCTCTTCCAGTTCATTTTTCAGTGCCAGAGCAGTATTTCTAAAACGCAAATGCATTCATCCCCTCTTGCTTAACATTACTTGATGGCTTTCTCTTACTTATTGGCCAGAATATAAATTTGGCTAAACTATTCATGGTCTGGCTATGCCTACCTTTTAAGCTTCATTTCCCACCAGTCCCTTTTTTCACATTTAACTTTCTGAAAAACGGAACTACTTGTTATTCACTGAATAAGTCATGAAATTTTGTGCCTGTAATGCCTTTGCATATGTCATTTCCATCTTTGGGAGTGGTGATTCTTTCTTTCTATTGTCCAACTATTATTCATTCTAAAAAATGTCATCTCTGGACATCTTTGACTCCCCATCCTCTTTACCCTAGAATTTGGCCCATCATTCTCTGCTCAAGTAAAATCTTACGCATCCCACATAATCTTTATTACAGAGTATTATAATTGTGTGTGTCCAGCATAGCAGATAGATCACAGCTCCATGGAGTAATCTTTCTACAGGAGGAATAGAACACAGTGGTAAAGGGTATATACTTTTTTCATTCAACTCTGCACTCTCTCTGCTCTGAGTTGAGACTCAATTACTGGAGACTAAATTGCCTTTTATTAAAAATGAAAATGATAATACGTGTTTGAAAATGGCTTTAATACATGTAAAATGTTTAATGTTGTTGCTTGGCACATGGAAAACTCTTAATAAATGGAAATCAAATTAACACAAACTTATTATTCAGTTAAGATTTGTTGAATAAATGATCATGTATCAGGTACCCAATATTTATGCACTGATTAATTCATCATCTGGTTCAGTAATTGGTTACCTACTCAATATCTGGTAAGGATATATGAAAGAAATCTCATTTCGGCAGAAGTCTCCACTCAGCTAATAACAGTCACCAGAAATTTAAGAAACATACAGGATGTTATGTGATAAGTGCCACACTTTTACAAAAGGAGAGAATTTGCTGTGAATTTTCAAATGATTAGTCTCAAATGATCAAAAGCCCTGAATTCAAAATTTAGGCTTTATTCTGTGTAGGTTGAGCAAGGGGAATCCATGGAGGTTTATAAGTAGAGGACTAGCATGATAAAATTGGTCTTTTAAGAAGGATAAACAGGTGGTGGTATAGATATGTTGTGACAGAGTTGGAGGGAAGGAATGGGATGATAGGCATTAGAAGCAGACAGGGAGTGATGAAACCTGAAAGAGGTTGATAACTGTGGGAGTGGAGTAGGGCCTGTGTATGAGAGAATTCACTTGAAGAAAAGAAATATAATGAATATAGAGAATAAAGGAGAGATGAGAATGAAAGATTATTCTGTGGTCATGAACTTGGATGACTGAGAGAATGGTGATACCATTGAGAGAATTAGAGATGTGGAAGAGGAATCTTGCTTGGGGAAAGGTCTTACAGAAACAGTGTTTACTTGAGGCTTATCATTTGAGTTGTTCTAGTGAAACCCTCTAGGCTATTGTAGGTTCCAAATTGAAGTAAAGATGAGTGACTGGTGCTGAATGTATGTACTAGTACTATTTACTAAAGGAACAGGTACCTTTTTAATATGTTTCTTCTTTTAATGTGTTGTTATTTCTTAAAGCCAAGACCAATTGTCATAAAGAGATGCTATAGTGTTTTTTTTTAATATTTTAATTTTTAAAAGTAATTAGAATCACCAAAAGGTCCAGAATTTGATATCTAAAATGAACATGGGGGTAAGGATTTTTAAAAACATTTGTTCCTCTCATTCTCAAAGAATGAAAGCTGTGCTATGTCTGAAGTTTTTCAAAGTTGACTGCTTTGTAAGAAAACAAATATTCCTAGTTCCCTAAGAATATTCCTGTGAACCCCAGGGGTTTGCATATCCCTGTTTGATTTAAGAAATTAAAGTCTACCTTATGGAAATGTCTTTCTTTTGAAAATTATCTCTAGAGTAATTTAAAATTTAACATCATCAGAGGGAAAACTTGCAAAACCCAAGTATATCCAGTGGAGACTAGTTTGAGAAAACATTGGCATAGTTATTAGGGAACTTGGGTTTGAATACTGGCCTTGCCACTTGCTAGCTTTTTTACTAAAGGCAAGTTGCTTAGTAGGTGTAAACCTCTATATCCTCATCAGTAAAATAAGAATTAATGAAATAATGCATGTAAAGTAAAGCTCAGTATATGGCACATAGTCATATCAATTAACCATTATGTAGCTTTATGTGCCAGACATTGTGCTAGTTGTTGTTACTTACTCCTCTTGAGGGGGTCCTTTTCCTATTCCCTATTTTATAGATAAGTGGGGACTCTGAGAAGTAAATTGCCCAGGGTCATGTAGCCAGTAAGTGCAGAGGCAGTATTTGAACTCAGATAGTGACTCTTAACCATTTTCTAGATTGCCTTTTTATATGTGTAAATACATAAGGACTCACTATATGTTCTCTACTATTATTATTGTTAATATGCAGAAAATTATGAAGAGTATGGATGGGTAACGCATGAACGTGAAATCCTAAAAGTGCCAGGAATAATCTATGAAACCTAACAACTTAAGGAAAAGAAAGTACAAATTTGCACTCATTCAACAATTGGAAATCGTGTGCAACTATTAGATTAATTTATTGATACGTGAGGCAGGAGCATCTACTATAATACAAATTATATAATACGTAAAACTATACTAAAATATACTATTTCTAATTTTTAAAAGGTTTGCTCAGTTTCAAAACTGGTTAGGAAAGTGATCTTGTGATTTCTATTACCCCAGAAAACTTATCCAGAGTTGATTTTTAAGATGTAAAGACCTTTAAGTACAGTACATTTGGTTCTTCCTTTTTGCTCCTTTTAAATAAACTTTGTATTTTCCCTTTATACTCATATTTGTTTTAATGGAAATAAAGTATTTTATAATTTCAGGGACACTTTAAAAATTAGATGTTCTCATGATTCCTCAGAGTTGTGAAGTTTTAAAGCTAGCTTTTCCTTGCTCATTAAGTATTCTATATTAACTTTACCTTTCAGAAAAATATTTTATATAATTTAAAGGAAACTTATAACCTCAGCACAAAGAGATATTTAATCTAGTTTATAAGTAGTTTAAAAAAAGAAGTACACCTTTAATTATTTGAAATCTTCTCCAAAATATATGGTAAAGAAGTACTACTAACTTCTTTATGAAAATTTTATTACTAATGGTATATCTTTATTCTAATCCCATGTTAATATATAGTACACTAAAAATAGCTGCCATTTAATTTGGGAACACAGCCTGATACTAATTGTGGAAATTGTTATAACAATTATTTGCTTATAACTTTAGATTTTGGCTTTCATATTTAGAATTTATTTTTAACATAGATTTTAAAGTGAACCAGTAGCAGTATTTTTTGAGCAATAATGTTTGGATTTTGCTGCATAATCCAAACTTTAACCTGAATCACACAAGTGGTATTTAAAAAAAAAAGAACTTCAAAATTTTTTATTAATAATACTGTCAGAATAATTTTAAAACAAGAGTTGACCAAGAAGAAAGTGTTAGATTTTAATATTCATCTAACATTCCATAGTTAAATATTACATGTTTGATGTCATATTTTTAAAATGTATTTCTAAAGAAATTAGCTTTTTAAAAAGATTATAAAAATTACATTCAGAGGTAATAATGTCTGAAAATAGAATGATACATATGTGGAAGCCATCATGAATTACTTTTCATATGTCTTAATTTTCTTTTTATTTCTAGGCATATAGTTTAAAATTATACCACTTCTTTTGTCTAGGTAGCAAATGTATTGCTCTATGCTTTCTTACAGCTTTTTGCTTAAAATGTTTTTGCAAGATGACTTCTGAATTCATTTTTACAGCTGTGTTGCTATCAAATAGCAAGCTAAAGTTTAGAGACAAGGCTTGGGTGCAAAACCATGCAAGAGTTTAGTTCAGCTGTCCTAAACTAATTGGGTGTTAAGTATGCACCAACAATTGGTCTCCTGACCTGAATGTGACATGAATAGAAAAATTCCTTAGGAGCAAATGGGCATCTTAGCATATAGGAAAAAATTAATTTTGTTTTGCAGTGAGAGAGCATATACATGTATGCGTGTGTATATATATGGAATTTGCTGACCATGGCTAATTCCTGAGAGCACGTTGTACTTAAAAAGGAAGCTTTTGCTCTGTCAGAATTTACCTAGGTGTAATTTTCAAAACTCTCACATGGAGAGGACTGTTGAAATTAGGCAGGGGGAAATCTTAGAATACCGTTTCTTCTAGCCGTGGTTTAGAATCTTCATCAGCTTTATTGATGACTTCCTAGGTTTGTAAGGGTACCTCCCATGTGATCACAAATGCTTTCTTGATTTAGTTCATTTGAAGAAACATTTAAGTTTCTCTCCTATACGTTCATTCACTCAAATTATTTATTGAGCACCTACTGTGTACTAAGTAATACCAGAAGATGAATATATAGTTTTTGGAACTATAGGAGTGACACTCACCCCCATCCCCACATTGTGGCTGACATTTTTTCCCCCCCTAAATATTTATATACTAGCTAGTCCTCAGAATTGGAATTTGGTTACTATGCAACGTTTCATATTTATATATTGTGGCTTAGGAAACATAACTTTTAAAAATTAGTTTCTGCAAATTCGAGTATGCCATCTGGTAAAGCTTACCACAGTGTATATTCTACATACACAAAAGAAATAATCTAAGTGACAGTGTGTGTTGATCATTCCTTTCACCTTTTCTGTATTACAATTTTCTCATTTGGGAATTTCATCTTTAAAAACCACACAATTTTAATAAATGTAGGTTTCGTTTCTTGCAGGTTTTTAAAAATAATTTTTTAAAAGGGAAGGGACATGAAGAATTAATTTGCCAAAAATGAAAATGTTATAAATCTGAACATTTATGATTATGGTTCAAGATGTTCTAGAAATATGCTTATGACAAAAGTTTTTTAAAAATGTCATCTCCAGATGTCACTTCTTTCAGATTCTGAAGCCTTAAATGATAAGAACAAACATTTATTGAGAACTCTTTATGTGTGAGCACATTAATTTTTGTGAAGGTAACTACTAAAATCTTTGTGAGAAAACTAAAACATAAAAGGAATGGCTTGTTCAAGATCCCACAGCTACTAAGTGTTAGAGCCAGCATTTGAATGCAAGATCTGACTTTAGAGTCCACAGTCTAAACCATCAGACAGCAGTTCAGTTTTTTATGCTTTATTTTATTCTCAGCTACTAATATTATTTGGGCAAGTGAGTTACCCCTAACCTCTGGGCTTCGATTTTTGCATCGTTCACATGAGAGTATAATAAAATCGCCCACTTCTAGCCAGTGATTTTTGTAGGGAACTAATGTGATGATGTCTGTAGAAATGTTTTGGAAAAATTTGGAGTGATATATAATTATACTTTAAATCTGTTAGTTAGGACTTTACAACTGTAGTAGTCTAATTTAAGCAATGCATGTTCAGCACCATGACATGTCTTGTCAGTGATGTTAATAAGTAGTAGAAGAGTTGGTTGAATTTACAGTTCTTATTAGTGTTTTAAAGTCTTTCTCTCAAGTTTTCTGAGCAGGTTAAAGGGAATTATCTTTTCACATTACTTAATTAGTGCTTTCCTTATCTCTAGGACTGAAAAATAATATTTTTCTTTTTGCAGCTGTGTTAATTAAATAGGTGATGAAGCACAACTTGATACTACTAGATTGTACTCTTGCTGACCACCAGAAGGTAGATTTGCTGATCGGAAAGTCAGAGATGGGATACATTGCTTTAATCCAAAATAGAGTACTGAGTTTGAGGCAGAAAAACATTTAAGAATGTCCAGGGGTTTTAAAGTAAGCTTCTGTTAACAATACCTGAAGAACAGCATGCAACTGATAGAAAGGGGTAGCTTGTCACATGCTATTCTTCATCTAGTTTATAAGATACCATGAGTAGTAGTAGTAATATCCAAGTGGGAAGATGAGGTGTGTCCCTATGAATAGACAATAGATGAATATTAAAATCATACTACTTAAATTAGAAGGAATTTGAAGTGCATTAGGATCTTCAGTCTCCTAGATAATTCATATGAAACACATAATGAAATTTTCATCCCATTTTGCATTTGAAACTGTATCCATGATATGGTCTTTGTTCAGACTAGAGTTGTCCAATAGGATTATAATACAAGTCACATATGCAATTTTAATGTTTCTAATAGCCATGTTAAAACATAAAAACCAAGTGAAATCAATTTTAATAATAGATCTTATTTAATCTAATATAGCTATAATATTATTTTGGCATATAATCAATATAAAAGTTATTGATGATCTGTTTTATCTTCTTTTTTCAGATTAAAGCTTCAAAATCCAGTGTGTATTTTATACTCACAGAGTATCTCAATTCAGGCTAGCTGTATTTCAAGTGCTCAGTAACCACATGTGACTAGTGGCTACGCTATTCGATAGCACAAATGTAGACTGTCCTAAGTGAATGGAGTTATGCTGTTGGTTTAATGAGAACTAATGACTGTTACTTTTTGAATGCTTACTATGTGCCATGCATTGTGTTCTCTATAATATTTTCAACTAATCTTTATAATAACTCCATTATGTAGGTTTTATTATCATTTTACAGATACAGACAATGAGGTATGGACATATTAATTTGTCTAAGGTTAAATAGGTAGTCTGTAGAGGAGCAGGATTTAAAACTAAACCTGACTCTAAAACCCTTGTTGTGTTTATTACATTGCACTGTTTTAATGCACCACCGCTTAGGGATAGGGCAGGTAGTTGAGTGAGATTTAGTGCTGCCACTCTCAGCTGTTTTTGATTCACTCTAGTGACTTATGGTTTAATTACTCCTTATTTGAAGGAAGTGAAAGTGGTACCTCCTAAGTCCTCATTTTCCTTATTAGGAATATTCCTTTATATGCCATTTCCCATTGTAAAGTGTTTTCTACAGCTCTTTAAACATGTAGAAGGAAGAGATGCTTCTTTGAGTCTGGCACATATTTGTGGCAAGAGGTAAGGGAAGAGTCAGCTCTCACTGAGAAAAGTGAAAACCAATGACTAATAAAACTGTTCTCAGGGTAAAGAAAATTTTTAAGGGTTTCAGTATTTCACTCTGAGAAAGATTTTGCGAAGTTCTTATTTATCATGTTCTTTGAATTATAAGTATTTTCTCAGTTTTCTTATAGGATGTTATATGATAGGTAAACATCTCCTAATTAATTTGAATAATTTCTTTGAATTACATTTGGATTCTGAGAGAATATTTGCTCACAAAGACAAGCTGTTTAATTCCAAAAGGAAAAATAGGCAGTTCCTAATTTTTGAATAGGTTGTCTTCCAGATTATGTGTAGTAAAACAGTTGTTTGAACTTGGCGCATGTTCTGCTACACTGCTTTTAAGTTCCCAGGCTAGCCCACAGAAGCCTATTTAAAACCACATACTATTTTAGCACTAATATAGTATTGGTTTAAATTGTGTGTCCTTAGAGCAGTGGAGCTTGTTCTGTGGGAGTTGGAGGAGGAAGAGGAAAGTTTATTTTTGACTTTTTATGTTTTCTCTTCCTATACTTTTCCATCTCTTAGTTCCTGTTTTCCAACTCATACTGGCCTAAGCTACCTACTGTTTTACTGTAACCTTGGCAAAACATCAAAATGCTCAATAACTTCACAGTTTTCTGTAGTAAATAGTAGGTCTGTTTACTGAGTGCTTGGCAAGTATAAACATTTTATGCTTATTATCTCATTTAATCTTCTTAAGAGTTTTATGAGTATGTGTTAGTCTCATATCATTTTACAAATGAGGAATCTGAGGATAAGATTCATCACTTTGCGCAAAGTTATAGGGCAAGGAGACCAAACTTTAGCAGTATGACTGGAAAGCTTATCCACTAACCATTGTAGTATACTGATTTCCTCTTTTCACATACTTTCTTTTCCTTTCCCTCTTTGCTAAATCTCAACTCCTTTTATTGCCTCAATTCAGCTAAAATTTTTTTTTTTTTTTTAAGACACAGGTGTCTCGCTGAGTTGCCCAGGCTGACCTCTAACCCCTGGGCTCAAACAGTCCTTCCACTACCGCATCCTCCCCAGTAGCTGGGACTAGACGTGTGAGCCACCGAGGCTGGAAGTCAGCTACTTTTAACTAAATGTTAGGGAAAGCCATTTGGTTGAATTAATTCATAATATAATATTGTAGAGCTCTGTTAATAAAAACTATATGATTTTATGATAAAATATGATAATGTGATTATCTTTAGTGAGAATTGAGCCAATATGGAATCAGAATTTAGACCAGCCTCTCTAGATCATTCTTCGTCCTTGCATGTTTAGTAGCTGGGTTGCCTACTGTTCTACATTTTCAGTTACAATTTATGATAGTGGTTTTCAGCTATGGACTGAGAACATTTTGGGAGCTGCACCCATTACAGAATATTTTCTGAGGACCTAATAAATGATTTGCCTCTCATATTGTGCTATTATTTTTCAACTGTACTGCTATGTTTAGAATATAAAATATTGTATTCATGGTAGAATTTTGTTATATTTTCTTAGTAAATATCAAAAATACTGTCATGGGGAATTTGAAAATCATGATGTAAATGAAGAAGCCCTTTTACTTAAAAAGTGGAGAATCATTGTGTAAATCATACTACAAAAAAGTTATATATAAATTATGTTTACTGGTTATATTAATAGTTTAGAATTTGTTTTCCAGACAGTCATACTGAATGTCAGGGTATCAACTGTAATGTTAAAGTGACTGTCTAACTTACCAACTGGTAAAGGCCCATAATCTTCTCAAAGGTGATTATACAAGATCTTTAGATTCTCTCTCTAATTGGTAAAATTTTTGGCAGTAAATGAAAAATTCAGGTATTATAAAAGACTTTGGTTGGGAGCCCTGTATTCTTCCCTTTCTTTACAAACTATCATTTCTTCCCAGTAGCTCTATGATAGAGACGAATGATGGAGTAGCAGTATATTGTGTTATTTTGTAAACTGAGTGCTATTTTTTATTTCATACTGGAATTGGGGAAAGAAGAAAGCTAAGATTTATTAATTTCCCTCTCTCCACATTGCTGGACACAGTCACAAAACATCTCTTTTTATATTGGGTAATCAGAGATCCAGAGATGGTAACTTGCCTGCGATCGAAAGTCGTAAACATCGGAGCTAGTATTCATTGCTTCGGAGATTTTTTTCACTTTGTCCCACTGATTTTTACTTTGAAGAAATACTTTTCATTCCTCTAAATGATATAATTTCAGGAGCAAGCATTACTTAAAAGGAAATTTGTATTTTAAAGAAATTTAAATTTTAAAAGTTGTCTTTGGTTGAAATTAATACAAAACAGCTATAAATTATATTAATGTCATCTCATCCAAGAAAAAGGGCAAAAATATTACTCAATAACTTCAAAAATATTCAGTGTCTTTGTAAAAATTCTGTAATATTTGGATTGGGAAATGAGAGAAACTAGGATGTTTTAGGGTCTTTGCTTAAATTTTGCTTTAAGTTAGAATATCAGTCCAAATACAGTTTTAAAAATAGAAGTATAATATTTTGTTGGGTTGGTTTAGATTGCCTTTTTTTTTTTTTTTAAGCAAACACCTTCAGTTTTCTTTAAAATTCTTTTTGGTTAATAAATTCTATAGGGACCAAAATAATAAAAGACACTGAAGTTCGTCAATAAATGTGTATTATTGAAGAACCATAGTACAAGTATTAGAGTTAAATAAGTAAAAATACATAAGCATGGTATATGGGTTTTGAGTTTAAACAGTAAGATTAATAGATTATAAGTAGGGTGTCCAATTTGGATAAAAAGAAATAAACAGCTTAATGTGGTAAATCAAAATTCTAGGAAGTCCATATGCTAGATAGAGCAGACATAATATGAATATTTTCCTGGTTTGCAATTTGAATGTCTCTGCTTATGGCATTGGGCCTTCTGGTGAACTCCCTGGTGGCCTGTGCATCATCAGGGGTAAGGGTTGTCCAGTTTCAGGCTATAGGACTTCAGAAATAGAGTGGTTTATAGATAACAAAATGTCAAGGACAATGACCAGGACTAGAACCTGATATCTACAAGGTGCCACTATAGTTTTGTATCGAAACATAAATTTTTTCTCTGCAGCCATTCTAGTTTCTATCGAAGATAATCATTGTAAGACTAATATGTTTGCAAAAGAAGTCTAGTCTCATTAAACTTGGCCTGATTATTTACATAAGTGCAGCAAGAATAGTGATTGGCCACATAGGCTCTTTTAAAGTCTACTTTGCTGGAACTTTTAAATAAGGGATCTCAGATTAGCCTTTTAAAAGCTTCTCTGAGCTAAGAAGCCATGCCAAAGACTTGCCAGCAGACTTTGCCTGCAATACCTATAGATTTGGATGACTTTCTCTCTTCTCAAGTTCCTCAAAATAATTTTAAAGTTCCTGGGCCTGCCTTATTCAACCTATAAGGCCAGAGAACCCTTAAAGTCTAGCACCACACCAGTTTTTTTTTTCCCCCCAAGGGTCTTTATTGGCTCCATAAAGTAACCTTTAGTTCTTTAAAACTGGTCATATCCAAGTCTGTGCATTCTCAAATATAACATTCTAGTCAAAGCCTTGATATGATCAATGTTTCCAATTATATCTTGTTACAAAGAGAAAAGATTCGTATTGGACTTATGCAAATAGCTATATTGCCATAAAAATACTCGCTGACAGTTTCTGAATTTTGGAGGGATCACATAGGGAGAAAAGATAATTGTTTCATCTTTGTTCACAAAGATATACTTTACCAAATTGTTGTAAATTATAGATAGCTTAAGAGAAAAGAAAAAGGCTTCCTTAAATCTGAAAAACAGCATTACAGAACTGGTAATGTTTTCAACAAAAAGGCCATTAAAAACCCTATAATTTTTCTTCATTGATTCAATCTCATGTACAGTTTGTTCTGCTTGTCTTTGGGTTAGCAGTTTCGTGAACCGATAGGTTTCTTCATTAGAGTTGTGGAAATTCTTACCAGACCAATGGTATAATCTTAAAGTTTTCAGAAACCTGTACTTGTCAGAATCTTTTCCATGAATCTCCTTGAGGATGAAACACTTGAGGATTGTAGTTGCTAGCAAAAGCTTTCAGGAAAACAACAGAGTGAAACAATTAACTGTCTGTAGATGATAAGACTTAAAATGGCCTTGGTTAAAAATCTGATGAGAGTTTATTATAATGCAGTTGACAAGAAAATTTTATTTTGTGACATACAATATTTTAACATAATACCAAAATTATGACTGCTAACAGTATACCAGGACATGTCAGATTTCTGGGAATTTCATACAATTATCTAGAACATTCATATCAATAACATACCCATACAGATATAACTCAAGGAAGGTTAAAACATCATTGCTTATTTGATAATGCTTCCCATGTAAATTTAACATACCGAATAAGTCTAATTAGTTTAACGTCTCTTTTTATGAGGAGAGAGAACGAATTCTTTTGAGATATTCTAGGGGCCCTCTGGAAACTACTAAAGTTAGTTTGAGGTCAAAAAGACAATTTAGAATTAGATTTTGAGAAGTTTGTCAAAAACATCAAAGGTTTAAAACACTTGATTAAAATAGGATCACAGGCCACTTGAAATAATAACTCATTTAACCAGAGTGATCATAAAAAGGCACATACAAGAATAACATAGATGTAAAAAAAAAAAACTAAAAAAAACCACATTTTACTTCTTTTAATGAGAATTCAGTTTTCATAGTCAAAGACCTAATAAAGCAAGAACAGACTGATACTCCAAGAAAACTTTGCACCAATGTACTTTTGATACTGACTCATCATTTTCAAAAATGACTTGTAAGTAAATCCATTCAAATATTAGCCAGGTTGACCACACAAAATTCCTTTTTCAAGATTCCTTTTCTACAAACCTTCTACAGTTTTCTTATATCCATTCAGTTTTGTCCTATATGGTTCCTCGTTCCTATTGTGGAACTGATAAGGAAAACCCCCGTCTGTTACTTGGCACATCAGCCACCTGAGACCCCCACCCCTCACGGAAGACCCGCAACAGCATACTACTAACCTATTACCTGGCCCATCAACATAACACTAAATCTACTACCTGGTGCATCAGCATAACACTAAAATCTATTATCTGACACATCAACTAACCTATTACTTGGCAGGCATTAACCACTTGACCCCCCCAGACCATCACAACTTAATAAAAGTGGGAAAAATCGGATGGACGGTGTTCAGAATTTGGTGGCGAGGCCCCTCTGAGCCCGCCTATGAGTAAACTTTGATCCTCTGACTCTCCATTTGCCGCTCTGTTTGTCCTCGGGACCACTTGCTGTAACACTTGCTGTAACAGAACAACCAGTCATTGTACTTTAGGACAGAAATTATTCTTTTTCCCTTAACAAAAACACATCCTTTGTACTTTATAGCTTTTCTTGCCAAAAACATGTTATTTTCTTCTCAAACAGAATTGTTTCCCTTTTTTTCTAATTTTAATTACCATATATTAATTGGAATTTATAACTTTTAGTAAATTTAATTTTTAGAAGCATGTGTTTCCTCATGGTATAGTTTTTCAGTGTGACACAGGACATGTTTACTAACTTAGTCCCATAGTTAGAAGCCAAAAGTGGATAACTTAGGTTCTGCAATTAATTTTTCAGTATTTTATCTTATTTGAAAATGATCTAGATATGATTCAATGAGTATCTGTCACTTAAGTTAGCAAAACTCCAAGAGTGTAAGTTACCAAAGAGATTTTGGAAACAGATTTTAAGTAGATACAACACAAAACAAAACTAGCCATCATCAAGTTATTACCCTTTTAGCTACTTACAGCCATGTGCATGTTAGGCAGTCATCACAAAGGCAAGAATCCTAAAAAAGTTAAATAAATGGGTTTTTTGTTTTACTGCTGTGCTCAATATACATAAAACAGTGGACATTGCACTTTGACCTGCACATTTGTTCTTAGGTTGAACTTATAGTTCTGTAAAGTTAAACATCTGGTAAAGATAACTGTCAAAGGAAAAGAACCCAAACTCTGTAAAATAATTTAAAGAGGTTTATTCTTAGCTGAATATGTGCAGTCATGGCCAGGAGAGCCACGCCCAAGAAGCCTAGAGCAAATGGTGTTGCCTTCATTGGGTTACAGTTTGGTTTTATACATTTTAAGGAGATAGGAACTACACATAAAATGATAAATCAATGTATGGAAAGTATACATTGGTTTGGCCCAAAAAGGCAGGACATCTCAAGGGGGCAGGGGGAAGGGTTACAGATTAAAGTGGTTTTAAAGATTCCTTGATTTGTAATTTTAAGTTAAGATAAGGAAGTCTATTAATCAGAGACAAGCCACTGGACATATACTCAAGTGATCTTTTAAGTAAATTGATGACCTGAATGCTTTTGTATCTTACTGTTACAAAGAATGGCTCCAAAAGAGACAGGACTTAACTAGGTATCTCTGACTTCCCTTCTCCTCAGGGCCTGCAACTCAAGTTTCAGGTGGTGTTTTTTTGTCCTCGTTTTTGTTTTTGTTTTTTTTTTTTTTTTTGGTGGTGGGGATCACCTTGGCCAAGAGAGGTCCATTCAGTTAGCCTGGGGGGACTTAAGATTTAATTTTAATTCATATAACATAAACTTACTTGACTAAAGCAGATAAAGTATCAGTGTTACGCTCACACTTAAAACTGATAACCCAGAAGACACAGATGCTTTTATTAAACCAACAATGTTAAACTAGTTTTATTTACTGCAATATACCCAAGTCACGTATGTGAGCTTGAAAACCATTTTGAGTTAGCTCCTATCCTTCTAACTGTTTAAGGAATATAGTTGTCCCTTAGATTCTATGACTTGCCTTGGACCTATTATCTGTAGAGCTCAAGTTCTACGTTTGGCCCTATGGAACCCAAAAATAGAAAAAGTCAGCTCTTCCTATCTGCAGGTTGTACAGCCCACAAATACTATGTTTTTGACTCACAGTTGGTTGAATTCATAGATGTGGAACCTGTGAATATGATATGGAGGGCTGACTGTACTTAATTTATATAAGCAGTTATTTTTCTTTAGGTCAATTAAATAGAGATCTTTTATAAATTATCTTTGGCAATACCATCCAGAGGTACAAAAATATCAGACATATATAACAAATAGACATACATAACATATATAACATACATAGACATACATAAACATATAGGTAGATGCAAACAGCGATCATATAGCTTTCGTTTAAAAATTTTAGCCATTTGCCAGGTCCAAATACAAAATTCACTCATTTATAAAAGAATGGCTAGGTTCAAATTGTGTCTCTGGTAAATGTGAAAAAATTACCTGCTCAGATGGCTGAACTTCTTACTAATATTTGTGGAAAAGACTTCTAAGATTTTCCATTTACCGGTTTGTTTCCAAATAGTTGCCCCCACTTTTTTCTTCTTCTGATGAGTCACCCCAAATTAGCATTTCTAAAGAGAAAGCTCCTAGGTGAGACACAGAGCATAGACTTCAGGCTTAAATACTATCATTTGCTGAAACAAGGAAAGAAGGATATAGGTAAAAGCCCAGTTAAGACAAAATGGCCAGGAAAAGCATCTTGAACAAAGAAAAGACTTATTATGTAGATTAAGCCAGAGCCTTCTCCATTGTAAGGATTTCTGGTCATTTAGTCCTCTTCTTCCTGGTGAAGAGAGGGAGACAAATGGAGCTTTCTTTTATAGATGTAAATTTCTCTTACAAAACAATCTAAAAATAACTGGCTGAAAATATAATAGTCCTTATGCCAGAAAGGCGTATTTTGGAGACTAATTTGGCCAGAAAGATCAAGGAGTGCTGAATCATGTGCTCCAATGAGAATTCCGAATTCCTCAGCAAATTTCTTAAGGTTTTCTTTTGGGACAAGGAAAATTTTCTCTTGATCTGAGCTCAAGATTTTGCCCAAGATACGAAGGTGGTTAAAGAAGCAGACCTGGTTGATATGAGGGCCTAACTTCACAAGACATTTGTCTAGCTTTCCTTTCATCGTTGGAGTGGGAAGGTAACTGAGCCAAAAGCTTAGTAGATTCAGAGTTGGCAGAGGAGGATAGAGAGAACAATAGAGAGGAGTTAAGTCAGTCAATATGTAATTTTTTTTAGTCAATTAGTTGCTTGCGCTTTTCATTTGCCTTTTGTAGGGAGTCTTTGAGAGAGACAGGTTTTGATTCAGGCTTTTAGAAGCTGCTGTATACAATTTAAAACAAAAATCCCTTTGTTTCTGAGGTGTTGTAGATCCTTTCTTTTCTAATTTGCCTTGTAATCGAACAAATTTATCTAGGTTAAAGCTATGGCCACTGTAACTCTGAGTTACCTTTGGTAAGGTTCACCCCTTTCTCTAGAAAGTCATAGGTTCTGAGTCTATAGGTCTTATACATGAAATTGACTGGAGTTCCAGATGGAGAAGTTCTAAACTCTTTGCATCCAGATGAACCCATGATTCCCTGCCTTCTTGTAACTTTACCTACCATCTAGACTCTTTGTTACCAAAAGGTTGGCACTTGTCCTTGAGGCCACATTAGAAGAATGAGAACAAGTCGTTTAAGGAGAAGGAAAGAGAAGTTTATTACTTTACCAGCAAAGGAGGAAAAATGGTAGACTTTCTCATTTCAAAATCCAAATTTCCTGAAAATAAGCAGAAATACAGAGCTTTTAAAGGGTGTGACCCTCAATTCTAGGCTATTGTGGTTAACTATTCTAATCATTGCATCTCTGCCAAAGACAAAGCCTGTGACCTCTGCCCACCTGGGCCTACCTGGGGGACTGGCACTGGCCTGGGATTGGTGAGCTATCTCCTGAGAACAAAAAACAAAAGACCTTCTCCCTGCCTCAGGGATGCAAGCCAAGCCACAGTTCCCAAAAAGAGTGGGAGAAATTTTAAGGAACAGTTTTTTCAGGCTATTCCCTCTATTACATATTCCCCACTGTCAATATATTTCCCTTCCATATCTATGGGAGGAGGGGTGACTACTCTGTTATATTTGCATTCGGATGAACCCATGATTCTCTGTCGTCTTGTTATCTTACCTACCAGAGACCTCCCATTGGACCTAGTCCAGTTTCTGTCTTGACTTCCAGATGGAGTCTGTATCAGAAACACTCAGATAAACTCAGAGAACTCAAAACAAGTTGTGGAGCTCGTATCCAAGAGGGGCCTACCAATGGTGACCTCCAGATGTGCAGCAAGAAGCAGTGAGCACAGGGGGCTTAGCTAGGTTCCTATGTGTTACTTATGTTCCCAGGGATCAACATTTTGGGGGAGGCGATTCTCCTTTGGATCCTTAATTCTGACGCTAGAACTGTTAAAAATTTTAGACAAAATAAATTTAACAGTTTATTTGAGCAAAGAATGATTCGTGAATTGAGTAGCACTCAGAACCAGAAGAGGTTCAGAGAGCTCTGTTCTGCAGTGGTGTGGGCAGCAAGCTTTTATAGGCTGGAAACAAAAGTAAGACAAAGAAAATATATTCGGTTAGAGTGGGAAGATCCTAGTTAGAGGTTGGTTGGCGGTTTCTGATCAGTTATGGTTAAGTTTCATTTTACTGTTTACATTGAATTGGGTTTTTGGTTTGCTTAAGATAGAAATTCCATTTACAGAAATAACCTCAGGCTAATGACCTCCTTACTTGCTTTAATGGTAGTCATGTCTCCCGTCCCAGGGTATGTCTAGGGCTAATGCTTATTGACTGTGATGGCCAAATAGAATGGTGGTGGAAATTGTAGCAACCTTTTGATTTTTTTAGCATTCGTTCACACATATTCATTTGTATTCTTCCACTCCAAGCAGAAGTTGTAGAAGTTAGAAGTAGATGTTAAGTGAGAATCTGGTATGATTCCAGTGTATGCTGAACATTCCATTCACTGTATTCACGAGGAAACATAGTCTTTACTCAAGGTTGTGTATGTTATAATCAACAAAAAAGTCTTATTTAGCCTAGTTTACCACATGTTGTAACTTTTTAAATTGTTATCCTAAATTGTTTTTGACCTGATGATGACATACTTAAATGTCTCTGTTTCCTAAGTGACTTTTCATCTGTTTCTACTTTCTTTCTTCCAGAGCTTAAAGTAAAGATAGATGTAACTTTTAAGGACATTTCTCATAAAGTCAGTGATGGGAATTTCTTACCTCCAGATTTAGTTTATGTTTGTAGTCTATGCTTTGTCTGTAAATAGCATGCCTTTTCCTTTTTATCAGAACTGTTTCTTATCTCCATTTGATCAATGGAATGGAAACTACTACCATTTATTTTTTTAGTCTGATTCACCTCTTCATTCCTCTGCAGATTTTCTCTCTCCAGTTTTCTTATTTGCATATTATTTTTGTGCTACATAAAACTAAACTGGTGATAATCATTTAAGATGTTAAACGTGCAATTTTGAATGTTAAATAAGTATAAGACCTATTGTATATAATTGTTTGGGAAATTCATGTTACTTTATTGCATTGTACTGGAGATAGACTGTACAGTGTATCACAGATCCCTTTTGGATATCCACATTCTCATTTAGCAATATTCTTTCAGAATCAACCTTGTTGTAATACAGTTTTACTTGTATCTTGTAATGTAAACCTTGAGGAAGTGTTAAAGTCACTCTCTCGTGTGTAGCAGTTAATGTTTAAAATCTCTTAGTGCAGTGAGCTGTCACCATGTTTAATAAATTATAGTATTAGCATAAATTCCTTTGGGTGCTAAGTTAGCTATTGCACAGATGCTTGGTATTATTTATAGGTTTGTATCTAACCTTTACAGGTTGACTTGTTTTTATTTTTCTATTCACTTGTCACTATGCAGTAGCATAATTCTTAAAGTGTAATATGTATAAAAGTAGTTTTCAAGAAGAGATCTGTTGAAAGTATTGAAAAGTAAATCACTCATACTTTTGGACCTTAAACAGTATATTAAGATTAAACTCCCATAATTTAAGCAGACATACTTAAATTGCTTTGTCTTTATTTGAATGTGTTCCTTGTACAGTAGTCCCTTGGTATCCGTAATGTGTTGGTTCCAAGACCCCTGTGGATACCAGAATCCATGGATGCTCAAGTCCCTTATGTAAAAGTCCCTTATGTATATTTGCATATAGCCTATGCACATTTTTCCCATATATTAAATCATCTCTAGATTATTTATAATACCTAATACAATATAAATGCTATGTAAATAGTTGTTATACTATTTTTTTAATTTGTATTTTTTATTGCTGTATTCTTATTGGTTCATACACCACCGCCCCCTCAATATTTATGATCCGAAGTTGGTTGAATCCTTGAATGCAGAACCTGTGGCTACAAAGGGCTGTGACTATACTACTTTTCTTCCCAACATTGGGGTAAACTACAGGGGTGTCTGACAAAATTAGATGGGGGCAGCAGCCTAATTGTTTCCCTTTGGAGTTTTGAGCCGCTAAGACTTACATCTTTTGGCGGGGGGTGATTCATTATTTTCATTTTTGGAAGGAATAGATTGTCGTTACAATCTTAAATGTATAATATTTTGGTATTTTCTTGATTTGTTAATGCTCTAACTTTCTAATTTAGTAATGTTTTATGTAGATAAATGAAACTAATCTTATGAAGTCGTTGGTAGATGAATCACCTCCAACTTAATAGATTAAGCATTTTAGAAAATGTGGTGTATGTATACTAACGCAACCATAAAAAAAATGGTGAACTAATACCTTTTGTAACAACTCAGTTGGAACTAGAGACCATTCTTCTAAGTGAAGTATCGTAGGAATGGAAAAACAAACACCACGTGTACTCACTATTAAATTGCAACTGATTGACCAAACACCCATGTACACATACGGTAATAAAACTCAACGAAAACCAAGTAGTAGGTGGGAGTGGGTGTAGGTAAGTTTACACCTAATGGGTATGGTGCATGCTGCATTGGTGATGAGCACACTTACAACTTTACAACTTTGACTCACATTGCACAAAAACAAATCATGTAATCAAAACCTTTGTACCCCCATAATATTCTGGAAAAAAAAAGAAAATTTATGAATTTTTGCAGACATTTACTTTTTAAAAATTACTAGACACAAAAGGTCTTATATTTTTGGCTATTTCAGTTTCTGACATTGTTTTAGTAAAAACAAACTTAAAGTCTTATTTGTAATGTAAATTATATGAATTTTTAAAAATAAGAGTATCTAAAACAGGTATTTCTACACAATGAGTGCGATGCACACCACCCAGGAGATGGATGCGCTTGCAGCTCGGACTTCGGGGTGCAGGGGGGGCAAAGGCAACATATGTAACCTAAACATCTGTACCCCCATAATGTGCTGAAATAAAAAAAAATAAAAATAAAACGAGTATTTCTAAAACAAAACAAGAAAACCCTTACATTACAATAACTCTTCTGAGTCTTTGCACAAGAGGAAGAACTTTTCTTTTTCAGTTCTCAATTTGTAAAGAATTTAGAGTGAATCATGAATAATACTGCTTTAAACATCCATGTGCAGGTTCTTGTGTGGACACAAGCTTTTACCTCTTTTGGGTAAATACCAAGGAATATGACTGCTAGATTTTATGGGGAGGATATGTTTAGTTTTGTAAACCACCAAACTGTCTTCCAAAGTGACTATACCATTTTGCATTCCCACTAACAATAAATGACGACAGTTCCTGTTGTTCCACATTCTGATTAGCATTTGGTGATGTCAGTGTTCTGGATTTTGACCACTCTGATACATATGTAGTGGCATCTCATTATTTTAATTTGCATTTCCCTGATGACATGATGTGGAGTATCTTTTTTTAATACCTTCTCTGGTGAAATGTCAGTTAAGTTCTTTGGCCCATTTTTTAATAGGGTTGTTTGTTTTCTTATTGTGAAGAATTCTTTGTATATTTTGGATAATAGTTCTTTACCAGATATGTCTTTTGCAAATATTTTCTGACAGTCTGTGGCTTCTCTTTTTATTCTTTTGACAGTGTCTTTTGCAGAGTAGAAATTTTTAATTTGAACGATGGTTTGATTTATCAATTCTTTCATGGATTATACACTTACGTTATATCTAAAAAGTCATTGACAAACTCTAAGTTGTCTAGATTGTCTGTTATCTTCCAGGAGTTGTATAGTTTTGTGTTTTACATTTAGACCTGTGATTCATTCTTAGTTAATTTTAGTGAAGGGTGTAAGGTCTGTGTGTAGATAAACTTTTTGTATGTGGTTGTCCATTTGTTCCAGCACCATTTGTTGAAAAGACCGTGTTTGCTCTGCTGTATTCCGTTTGCTCCTTTGTCAAAGATCAGTTGACTATATTTATGTAAGTCTATTTCTGGACTCTCTGTTCCATTGATCTCTTTGTTCTTTCACTAATACCACACTGTCTTGGTTACTGAGCTTTAGAGTAAGTCTTGAAGTTGGATACTGTTAGTCCTCTACCTTTGTTGTTCTTCTGTATTGTGTTGGCTATTCTGGGTCTATTGCTTTCCATATAAACTTTAGAATCAGTTTGATGATATCCACAAAATAACTTGCTAGGATTTTGATTGGGATTGCATCGAATCTATAGAGCAAATTAAGAAGAACTGACATCTTGACAATATTGAGTCTTTTCCATGGACACAAAATATCTCTCCATTTAATTCATTTTGATGTCTTTAATCAGAGTTTTGTGGTTTTCCTAATATAGGTCTTATACATGTTTTGTTAGATTCTAATGTAAATGATATTGTGTTCTAAATTTTAAATTCCACTTGTTCTTTGCTGGCATATAGAAAAGTAATAGACTTTTGTGTATTAACTTTGCATCTTGCAACCTTGCTGTGATTGCTTATTAGTTCCAGGAGTTTTTTGTTGAGTCTTGAATTTTCTACACAGGTGACCATGCCATCTGTGAACAAAGTTTTATTTCTTCTTTCAATCTCTGTACTTTTTCTTTCCTTTCTTGCTGACTTAGCTAGAACTTATAGCTAGTGATAGGGGACATCCTTGCTACATTCCTGATTTTAGTGAATAGTCTTCACATTTCTCACCATTAACAATGGTTGTTGTTTGTAGGATTTTTTTTTTTATAGATATTGTTTGTTGAATGGAGGAAGTTCCCTTCTATTCCTAGTTTTCTGAGAGGTAGGTTTGTTTGTTTTTAATCATGTTTGAATGTTGGACTTTTGTCAGATTATTTTTCTACATTTATTGATATGATTGATCATGTGATTTTTTTTTTTCTCCAGCCTATTGATGTGATGGATTGCATGAATTTATTTTCAGTTTATGAACCAACCTTGCATGCCTGGGATAAATCTCACTTGGTTGTGGTGTATTGTTCTTTTTATACATTGTTCAATTTGATTTGCTATTTTGCTGAAGAGTTTTGCATCTATGTTCATGAGAGATATTGGTCTGTAGTTTTCTTGTAATGCCTTTGTCTATTTTTGGTATCAGGGTAATGCTGGCCTTATACAATGAGTTAGGAAGTTTTCCCTCTGCTTCTGTCTTCTGAATGACATCGTAGAGAATTGGCGTAAATTTTTCCTTAAATTTTTGGTAGAATTCACCCGTGAACTCTGCTGGGCCCAGTGTATTCTGTTTGGAAGGTTATTACTTATTGATTCAATTTCTTTAATAGATATAAAATCCTATTCAGATTGTTTCTTCTGTGAGTTTTGCCAGTTTATGTCTTTCAAGGAATTGTTTTATTTCATCTGGGTTCTCAGGTTTGTGGGTATCAAGTTGTTCACAGTATTCCTTTATTATCCTTTTAATGTTCATGGGATCCATAGTGATGTCCTCTTTCATTTCCAATATTAGTAATTTGTGTCCTCTCTCTTTTTCTTAGACTGTCTAAAGGCTTATTGATTTCATCAGTCTTTTCAAAGAACCAGCTTTTGGTTTCATTGATTTTTTTTTTCCTTATAAATTTACTGTTTTTGATTTTATCGATTTCTACTTTAATTTTTATGATTTCTTTTTTTCTACTTTGGATTTAATTTACTGTTTTTTTTTTCTAGTTTTGTAATGTGGAAGCTTATGATGATATTAGATCTTAATTCTTTTCTGAGATATGCATTCGTTAATTTCCCTCTGAGTACTGCTTTTTCTCTGTCCCACAAATGTTGATAAGTTTTGTTTTCATTTTGTTCAAAATATTTTTAAATTTCTCTTGAGATTTCTTCTTTGACCCATGTATTATTTAGAAATGTGTTTAATCTCCAAGTATTTGGGATTTTTGCAGCTATTTTTCTGTTGATTTCTTGTTTAATTCATTTGTGGTCTGAGAGCAGACATTGTATGATTTTTGTTCTTTTAAATTTGTTAAGGCATGCTTTATGGCCCAGAATGTGATCTCTCTTGGTGAATGTTCCATGTGAGCATGAGACTGTGTCTTATGCTGTTGTTGGATGATATAGATGTTCATTATATCCTGTTGATTAATGGTTTGTTTAGTTCAACTATGCCCTTACTGATTTTCTGCCTGTTGTATCTGTCCATTTCTAATAGAGGGATGTTGAAATCTGCAGCCTTATTAGTAGATTCATCTCTTTCTCCTTGTAGTTCTATCAATTTTTGCCTCACATATTTTGACACTTTGATGTTAGCTGCATACACATTAAGTATTGTTATGTTTTCTTAGAGAATCGACCCCTTTATCATTGTATAATGCTCCTCTTTAGCACTGATAACTTTCCTTGCTCTGAAATTTGCTGTATGCCATATCCAAAATTAATATAGCTATTCTCACTTTATTTTAATTGGCATTAGCGTATCTTTCTAGATAGGTTTGAATCTCAATGTTATGAACCCCAATTTACTGAACTGTGCTTACCTCAAGGAAGCAACCTAATGTCAGCATGTCACAAGGGATAATACTTGCTCTAAAATAATGGTATTGGCACTGCATTATTGCCATTACATGGCAGCAACATTATTCCTTGCACCTGCTAACAAATGCAATTTCCTCTTTATTCAAAGGAGAGGGTTGTAGAATGATCATGACTATAGTATCTTTCTGACATTGGTGAAGCTGTTATTCAAGGATACTGCAGTATGCCTTCAAGTTTCTACTTGTTCAGCATATACTTAGCGCCCAGTATCTGCAAGGCATTGGGATAGATGGATATTTTGTGGTCTTGTTGGGGGAGGCGGGACAAACACCAAATAGTTATAAGATAGTAAAGATACTGAGAGAAAATACATTGGGATTCTAAGAAGAAGAAGGTCATGATAAGCTGCAGTGATTAGGTATTCTTTGTGGTCATAGCATAGCTGCAAACTTGAACTGTCAAGGCAGAATGAAGGAGAAGATAAATATTCAGGCTTAAAAAGACCAGAAAAGATCAAAGGTTCAGAGTGTTTCTGAGAGAATATTTCTGTATACTGTAATTGACAGTAGTTCTATGTATACAGAACAAAAAAAGGTCACAGTATGCTAAAGCTGGCTGTGTTGATCCAGAGAAAGCTGAAGGAAAGCACCCAGAATGTACTATTGCCTATTTTCTTGGGTCGTAAATAGCAGGTTATTTATTCTTTAAATGCCTAGGACTCTTAAGTTTAAGCCAGAAGGTCAGGCACCCCCTTATTACATATACCTTTCTTTTAAAGCATAAACCAGATAACATATACTCCCAATTCTCTGAGGTTTCTCCCTTAGAGTAAAATATAAATGCCCTACGCAATCTGTATCTACTGTCTCTCTTAAATAATCTTAACTTGTCTGACTTCATTTCTTGTTACTTGCCTCTCATCCACTCGGCTCTAGCCATACTGGCTTTTGTCCATTTCTAGGAGTCATATGCCAGACATGCTACTACTTCACAGCCATTATACTGGTTCTTTCTTCTGTAAACCTCTTCCTTAAGATGTCCACATGGCTTGTCCCCTCTGCTCCCTCAAGTTTCTATTCAAATGCAATCTTAGTATGGCCTTCTGTGACCATCTGATTTAAAATTGCTTTCCTCTCTCACATATCAAGCACCGTTCCTGCTGTTTTCCCTCCAAAGCACTTTGAATCATCTAACATACTATGTATTTTTAAAATTTATTTGTTCATTGTCTCTTCTAACCCCTCTAAAACATAAGTTCTTTGAGGGCAGAGATATTTTTTGTTTTATTCAGTGCCACATTTCTAGTGCCTAGCACAAAATAATCAGTATTTTATTTGCTCTTTATAAGAACAACTTTGGTTACCACAGACTTTTCTTTCCTTTACTGCCATTGGGTAACCAAAATGGAGCCTTTCTGAGAGATCATTGGTTTATTTAGTTCTATTAATACGTAAGTATATCCTTTGAAGCGCAGCAACCTATGGATGTGGTCACAATTTTTTCCTTTTTATTTGAGAATTCATAACGGTTGATAAATTTGATTTCAGCTTAAGAGAATGGAAAAAAATTTACATTTGACTAAAGGATCAGTAAAATTATTAAATAATAACATTTTTGGAATTGGTGAGAGAGAGGTTTGGGGGAGAATCATTATGTGTCTTTTAAGTAAGTATCACAGGATAAGAATTTGTTCTTGAAGCAAAGTGTGATGAGAAACCATTGGAAAATTTTGAAAGATCTAATTAAACATTTTAGGAATTTGAGTTTTGGTCATTAAGATGGCTTAAAGGGAAGAGAAGTCAAAATGTTAAGGACATTTACAAGGAAAAGTTGGCATATTTGAGGTTTGAAATAATAGGAGCAAAAATATTGAAATAGCCAAACTAGGAGAATTTGAGAAAAAGCAGTAATGAGAAACCGTTTGGCGTGTAGGGTATAAAGGACGATAACAGGTAATAAATGGCTTCAACGTTGTGGCTTTAGAGTACTGTCTTGTCTCATTTACTGTCTTGCTATTGTCTTGCTTTTAGGGTAAGGGATAAGAACGGTAATTTACTCTAAGGTCCCTCCCTAGGAAAGTGACTGAATAATAAATAAAGTGGCAAATTTTTGCTATGGAATGCTTTTGAAATAAGTTTTCTTCTCTACAATTGCCTAAATGGGAGGAAGAGTTGTTGTATATTTTCACACATTATGTATTGTTTCCATTAAAGACTAGGTAATTTGAATGATATATAAAATACTAGTGTGTTTTTAGAAATACTGAAATGATTTGGGGAAAGAAAAGTTAGATGTATAAAGATACTTTCAGAAATTTGAGGACATTTAGTTTGTTAGAATTACTGGTTTTGGATGGAGTTTCCTTGTAAAACTTAACTCAGGGCTAAGGGTCTGTTCATTTAACGGGTAACAATTATCATAGGCGTTTGGGGAAAATTTTTTTTAATGGATTTGTAGGGCAGAAAGCATCCTCTTGGCTTTTTAAATATGTTATACTTAGGTATTTTAGTCTACTAGACAAGAGGCAGAAATCTAGAAGGATACAAAGGGCAGAGCAATGTTTTTAACAGAATTGTTTTTATCCTCTTTAGCTTTCTCGGTCTTGTCCTATCCCTTTCCCTTCCCAGTAGCTCAGAACATACACTCCTCCAGCTTCCTGCAGGATTTAACACTTTTGCTTTAAGTGTTAACACACAAAGTAAAATAAAGAAGCGTGTCTAGATAACACAACCAGCACTTTCAAGCACTAACTATATGTCCCTTGCTACGCTTGGCTCCAGGCAATACAAACATGAATAACACGTGGTCCCTATGTGAGAATCCCACAGTAGAGCAGTCTACGGTAGGACAACCATAGTTTACAGTTATGCTTTCATAGATCTATTTGAAGAGTTGATTTTCTACTTGATCGTCTTGACAAAAAATAATTTTGTGTACAGTCAAAAAAGTAATGCTAGCATAGCTTTTCTTCATAGACATTAAACCTGTTTTTTTAAAAAAACTGCATGATTTTATATTTTTAAGACTTGTTTTTCTTATAAAGAGCAAATAAAGTATTTGGTTTTTAAGTATTTGGCTGATTCTAAGTAGATTGACAAGGCATTTTTGGTAGTATATTGAACTAAATATAGCTTTATTTTAAACTGTTCAAATTTTACATGAAAATTAATGTTATTAAAAAGATTATCTTTTTAGTCCATGAGTTCTGATTAACATTTTATTAATTTTGAAGCTATTATTATTTCTTCTCTTTATTCCCCTTATGAGTACTTTTGATTTTTTATCTTTCAGAAATTTTTCTTTCCCAGCATTAAAACCTTTTTGTTATATAGAGAAATGTCTAAAAATCTATTAGCAACATCCCTTATGATGATAACAGGATGCATTTTTTTCCTTGCTTTTTTATTGTACCTTGTTAAACTGGTCTCAGATGAACTTTCTTAGAATCAGGCAGTTCCTGGTTCTTACGGGACTTCCTGTTTTCTCAAATAAAAATAGAAAAGTATCTCAGAAAAGAAAGCTGGTCTGTGTGAACTACTTTGTAAGATCAGTTAGTCTTAGTTGCGACCTGGATTATACAGATATATAATTTGTATAAAATATATAGAAGTTTTTAGGTATCTGAAAGCTTTGAGTATTTTTGCATATTGAAATAAAAGAGATGATGATAAGGAGAAAGTTCTGAATAATAACTATGAGAGATGCTACGTATTCAGCCATAAACTTGTTTGTGTCTTTTCGAAGGGGTGTAGTAGTTGGGAGGTTGGATGGAAAGTGGTAAATCCTTTCCTTATAATGTAATATTTTATTAGAAATTTGGAGGTGTTTAATACTGAGACTTAATTCTTGGCTGCTTTGATCTGTATATTTTTTTCTTGTCACTTTTCCAGATGTTGGCAAGGATTAGGAAGATGGATTTTTCTTTTTTAATCATTAGCAGTGAGAATTGTAAATGAATTATTCAGTTTTAAAGCATCTTGTAGATTTCCTTAAGTAGTTAACTGCTTTTAGTCTATATTTTGAAGAGAAACCAAGTTAAAGTAGAAACAAATGATAGTCATTAATAGTAATGATAATGGGTACTGTGCATTCAGTTCTTCTTAAGTGCTTGACAGAGTCAGGCATTTTATCTGGTTTATCTCATTTAATCCTAACAACAGCTATATAAGGTAGGTATTGTTATCCCTCCTTTTAAGAAGAAAATCTACAATTTAGAGTGGCTAAGTAGATGTTAGTTCAAGGAGATTGTTGCTAATAAGTGGTGGAGCTGGGACTTGAACTCAGTTCCTGTGATACCAGAGCACCTGATTTCAATGATTATGGAGAAAACCACAAATTGAAAGTGAGAATGGTAAGTATAGTAAGTCTGAAAAATTACTTCCCCATCGTTTATTATCATCAGTTTGTTTACATTTTGTTTGCATGTTTATATTTAGTTTTAGCAAAGTACATGCTGGCATTTCAGAGGGCCTGTTTTGGGAGAGGGTTGTTAATTCTTATTCCTTAGAGATGTTAATAGTTCTCTTTTTTTTCTTTCCTTGATAGTAGAAAACCCCTTTGGTGAAACATTTGGAAAAATACAAGTAAGTAAAAGATCATAAAACTGATATTTTATATGATAAAAGTATTAGGATGATTATCAACTTAAAAGTAGTGATTTTGAGACTATTTTAGTCTAACACAATATGTTTTCTTATTCTGAGTATTCCTTAACTATAGTATAATTAAATCTGACATGGGTTTTCTCCTAAGAGCTGAACTGTTTATCACTGTAACTTAAAAACCACCTGCCAAGTAAAATGGAAGTGGCATGCCATCTGTGGATATGATCTTATAATTAAAAGTATTCCTGTTGTCTTCAGTTGTTAGATAACTTAGTTTTTGTCCTCTTTGACCTCATCTTATCTCTCTTTGGATCTTTGCCCATTGGCATGCCTATTCAACCATCAGGAAGCATTTAGAAAGGAAACATGTTAATATCTTTTAGGCTGCCTATTCTTTTCATTTTGGAAGAGTGCTGTAATATTAAATTTAACCTAAATTTTACTTACATGAAAATACTTTTCCTTACCCATCATTACAGGCACTTTGAAGATTAAGATATTTAAGCTTATATTATAATACACAACTAGTCAACTTTTTTATTAGGAACTGATAGTTATATAGACCTGTATAGAAAACGTTATTTGTTGTACCAAAGGATGTGTAACAATGTGTAATCAGATCCACAGTATATTACTTCAGATTGTTAGAGTAGAACTTTAAAATGATTATATTTAGTAATATTCTACTGTGGTAATATTTGTTTAAAGCAAAGTTGACTTTTTATCAGTTGCATTATTTAGTATAATACTGTTACAGCATCATTTAAATTGAGTACTGTATACTCACTGAACATTGGAAATACAAGATTATTTTCTTCCGTATAATTTTCAGAACTGAAGTTCTGAACCTCTGAATAATAGTAATAATTATAATGAAGATAATGGCAGTTCACTTATTAAATGTTTATTTTGTGCAGGGCATAATTCTAAATGTTTAAAGTCTATTATCATTTAATCAAAGACATGATACAGTTAAAAATGTCCTTGAAGAGAAAATTGGCTCAGGATAGAAGAGGGAAATATTTAAAGGTGACAATTATGAGAAAATTTGATAGAGTCATTCTATAGTTTTTTCCCTCCAAGAATAAAAATTTTGCTTTAGAGAATGATATGTGTTGGTAAATGATAATCTGGGTCCTGCTAAAACAGTTAGAAGGTAGCTAATTCAAACTATAAAATTATATTTGTTTAATGAAAAGTTACTTGAAAGCTTACTTTAAATATATATGTATTTGTAGATCTTTAGTTTGCAGGGTTATTAGGAAAACCAATAGTTAGACACATTTTAAACTGAAATGTTAGGAGACAACCTGAAAAGCAATCAGAATAGAATAAGAGTATAATAAAACTGTAAGGCAGTAAGAAAGTAACTTTAGTATACTTTTCAGATTTACTGCTAGTTTAGTGTATTGGTACTAAAGATAATTGAACCAAACCCTTTCTATTTCTTTCTAAAAATGGATTTGTTCACTTAGTAACATATATCATTAAAAACTCAATCATAATTTAGTTGGTCATTTGGATGGCATTGAGACCCTTATAGTATATAGATGGTCATTTTGAAAAAGTTTTCATTGGAAAAATAATTCTTGTAAAAAAATCATTGTTGAACTTTTGGGTGCTTAAATTCTTTGAGAACATAATAGCATGTGTATTATCCAGCATGAGATCCAGTTCCATCTGGTTAGGTTTTGTTATTTCTTCTATTTGTCCAGTCCAGTGTGACCTATGAATCAAAACACGAAGTTTATTCCCAGGTCTTTTATGTTCATTAAAGATGTAATCACAGAGGACAGGTGCCAAATCTTTGAATTTTGTTTTTTGAAGGGGGAATGGGGAAGGGCATGATCAAGACATACAAAACAAAGGAATCAGTCTTTCTACAAACTTCAAAAATTTCAGCTACTTTAATCCCAAAGCTTAATTAGATTTACCTTAGTTTTATGTATTAAGTCCATCAACTACACTATCATTGGAACTCCTTCTCATTTGGTTATGTTGAACATATTTATTAAAAGTGATTTTGTGGCTTAATGTATCACAAATGCATAGCTTTCAGAATCCTCAGTTTGAGCCTCTACTCTTACTTTTTGATGTCTGATTTTTGGAGTTTGGATTTTTAATCTTATGTGAAGGACTGGCTTAATTCAGAATCTGGTTGAGATAAATTTGACCCCCCTCCCAAAAAAAAAAGCAAAAGTGTTAGAAGGTAGCTAGTGAACTGAAGGAATAAGTAACTTAGTCAACCATCCGACATAAAACTAGGGACTCTGGTGGTAGGATCTTGGAGCCACTGATGAGTTTTCTTCTTAGTGTCATTGAGTAAAGCTGCATTGACAAAAGCATGCCACCCATAGTGTGCAAACTTGTTTTCTTCTGTCCCTGAACATACAGCACAAAAATAAATGGATGAGGTTGCATGCCATTAGGTATATAAATGTTACTATCCTGGCCTTTTATATTCTGCCCGAATTTGCTCCATGGTTGTATACCAAGTAATTCTCTTTGGTTAGACACTCCAGGAAGAAAGGAAATAATAAAGACACAGCCCTCTGATGAATCATGAATTTATTTCACATAGTGTGATAAACTATTACCCGCTTTCTAACCTACCCTCCTCTTTTCCATCACTTATATCGGTCACTCTTAATTGTGATTGCTCTTAAATTGGGAGTCTCATTGCATCAGACTACTTGGCAGGGTGCGAATACTATTGCAATAGTCCCCTCTCTGGAGGGGACTATTATTTTCAGTTATTTCTCCTTCCAGGCCATCCTGTACATTCTGATCATAGTAATATTCCTGATATACAAGTCTCTTTTACTTTCCTCCTTCTAAATTTTCAAAATGAAGTCAAACTCTTTGCTTGGTATGCAGGGCTCTCCGGCAGTTAATTCCAAACTGTTTTTCCAGTATGTAGTTTATTGAGTCAAACTGGGCTACTGATTATGTAAGGAATATAACCAACACTTTTTCATGCCTTTGCTCAGGCTGTTCCTTCTGCCTGGAATGCTTATCTATTCTTTTTTCCTTTGAAACCCAACTCAAATATTCTTTGTTCCATAAATGAGTCTGCCCTTCCCTACCTCTTCTGTATTTGCATTATACTTTGCAACTGTAATATAACAGTACATTTTTTGCCCTGAAGAACAGGAACCGTCTTGTTCACTGGGTCTCTCACTTTGCTAAGAGAAGAGTTCTTAACTCCTAATAGATATTCCCTGAATGTTTGTTTCACTTTAATGGTTCTTAAGTTTATACAGGGCTACCTAGGAAAGGATGAGTTTCAATCAGTGTCAATACTCATTCCCTTAGTCTTATGTGGTTGAGTCAGATTAAAAAACAAAACACGAAGGGCAGTCTTGATGAAGAAAACAATCTCATTAGAACACTGTACATAAGCATGCATTGTATAGATAGGGATTGGGAGCATTGCTTTCGTGGTTGGGGGAGTTTATTGTGTATGAGACCTTTTTTCACACTAACCTTAGTGCCAATATTTTGATCATTCTCAAGAAAGTAAAATATTTAGAGTGGTAATTTAGAGTCTTAGATTAAAGTTCCTTAAAATATTGTGGTCAGTATTTAAATATGAATTTGTCTTTCAGATTATGTAGCTTCTATTATTTAAATTTATTTACTGTTTGTCTTTTTGAATAAGAATTATTTGGCACATATTTTTCATACTAATTTCTTCTAATTTTAGGAAAGTGAAAAAAATATTATGATGAGCACATTATACAAGCTTCATGATCGATTGGCACAGCTTGCAGGTAATTGTATTAACATTCATAGTCTCTAAAATTATTTTGAATAATAAATGTACCTAAGTAGCATGTTGTATCAGTAGGAATAGTTTTTCCCACATTTGGTGTTACATTTGTAGAATATTGTCTTTAGAACTTTTTATGACCTATAGAGTGATTTTTTATTTTTATAGGTATATTGAGTCCAGGGCTTCTTCCTGCTTGCCATCTGTATTAAATGTATTGTGTATATTGTACTATATAATGTAATTTTAAAGTCAGTCAAATTTCTTTATTGCATTAATAGTAACAAAAACTTCTGAAAGCTTAAATATCAGTTAAATTGGGCAAGCAGTGAATTAACTATTCAGTAAAATCCTGGATTGAATGTTAAAATGCAGATTTTCCTTTTGATGGTTATATAGGTTTCATTCTTTCGGATAAAGTAAATATATTCTCCTAGAATTTTCTTTCCTGATTCAACGCATTTTCCTTATACTCTGCTCTTGGTCTTCGAGAGCTCTCAGATAGCCAACATGTCTACAATTATAAGAATTTATTATAGATGAATTGGTATCAAATTTAGCATATTATAAGCTGTATTAGCAGCTTATCTATTTATTACCTTTTAATTTTTTTTAGTTATAATAATCCGAAAGAAGAGACTTTGGAGTCTCTTCTTATAAGCAGTTACAAGAAAAGAAAAATATGATTTTTCAAACTTCTCTATGTAGCAAATTCTTTTGTGGAAACCAGATCATTGGTAGAAGCTTAGTAGGTAAATGTAGAACTTCTCTGGTTGAATGGAGGTATTTATGATCCTGACAGTTCCCCATCCTCTCACCTGTCTTTGTTTTTTTCTTTGGATCCTTAATTCTGGTCAATTTTTTAGGCTTCTAATTTTGTGTATGTCACTAAAAGCCTTCTTTGCATCGACTGACTGTCATATTCATGTACTACAAGCTAATGACATTTATTTGGTATGCTGTAGCACCCAGAAATAGGTTAAGTATATACTCTAGCGTTAAGTATATATTCTAGCTAGGAATTCCTGATGTTGCTAACACAAGCATCTATAGCTATCTCTATAGCATTGTTTTATTTGTTCATGGCCCTCTAGATCAGCATAGTTGGTGTGCTTTTAAAGATGTGGATTCCTTTTAGAGCAGGAGTCAGCAAGTTTTTTTCTGTGAAGGGCCAGATAGTGAATATTTTAGGCTTTTGCAGGTTAGACTGCCTCTGTCACAACTACTCAGTTCTGCAATTATAACATGAAAGCAGCATACATGAATGAGTTTGGCTGTATTCCAATAAAACGTCATTTATAAAAATCATCCGCAGGCCAGATTTGGTCCATGGGCTATAGTTTGCTGACCTCTGCTCTAAATCTATGGAAATTTGAATCTCTGTGGGTGCCTTTCAAGAACTTGTTTACCTGATAGGTACTTCTTCTTTTTTTATGACTACTGTCATTATAATCTGACCACTTGAATAAAACTGATAAATAAGAACATAGTTATTTTTATTATAGAAAAATTAGCCAAGGATTTTTACTTTAATTTCACTTCCATGTAAAAAAATTTTTAAAACTACTTGAAGGAAGCAGGGCAGGGAAAATCTGACAATTGAAGTTCAGTATGAGGATAATTTATTTCTGATAACCACATATAGCCTAAAGAAAAAGCTTTGAATTCACTTCCTACAACCAGTTAAAAGAAAAGAAAAATGTAGTTTCCCAAAGATTTGTATGTAGCACATCCCTTTGTAGAAACCAAATCATAGGTAGAAACTTCTACCTAATTTCCTTGTTAATCTGTCATAACAATTTTTAAGGCATGCACACTCCTTCCTAAAGATAGACTTAGTTATACTCTGAAAATGCTTGTGGTTTAATTCAAAACTTATTTGAACCCTTAAAATATTAGCTTTAGAAATAGATTTGCAAGTCAGCACAATGAATTCGCTAAATTTTTCCCCTTTAGGAATAATACATATCTATGGAGGGCCCCCCGTGTGCCAAGAACTATGAATAGACATCAGTATGACATGGTTCCTACTCTGACTTACAATGTAGTTGGGACTATAAGAGGAAGGTATTTTTCTATCTAGACTGAAATGTATTTAAATGTTATGGTTTAAGTAAGGGTAGTTGTTTACTTATATTAGTTACTAGAATTTTTTCTAGAAAATAAAATAATATTCATATTCTTTCTTTACTAATTATAATAATATAACCTATAATTGTATAATTTATAAAAAGTTTGAACTATATTTGTTCTTTTTAACATAGCACTGATTCAAAATTAATAATATGCTAATCTTTCCAGGAGATCATGAATGTGGCAGTTCTAGTCAAAGAACACTTTCTGTCCAAGAGGCAGCTGCATATTTAAAAGTAAGCAGTGAAATTACAATCTTAATATCTATATTCTTAAAATTTCTATAAACCATTACTACTTATATCAGATATACCATGGATTTGATTACTTTAATTGTACTACTAAAAACTTGAGCCTACTCTTTGGTGTAATGCAAGCAGACAAGAGAAAGCGAAATTGCTCAGCATTTTTGTTTCAGTTTGTTTTAGAACATTCTCTATGTGAGAATGCATAATAATTTGGAAAAGGTACAAAAAAACTGGTAAGAGGAAAATCGAGATAGGTAAGTAGTATGTAAGAAAACAAATAAGCATCTAACCATTTCTTCTTCAAATCTTCTGTTGCAGATCAATTTTATTTCAGGATACTAAGAGAACTTGTAGTTGAATTTTCTAAACTACTATAAATAATCTTGGGACAATCCCAGATGAAAGGAGGAGTACTAGAAAGTTAAAGATGGGCAAGTGTCATTCTGATTTCTAAAAGGTGGAAAGTAGAATTTGAAAACCCTATAGGAAAGGTTAATGTCAGTCTCCTTCTATAAAGATAATTACATAAAGATGTGCGTTCTTGCAAATGGAAATGTTGATCCCTAGAGGTTGACTGGCATGAGTTCAATGGGAACAAGTCAAGCATTACAAACTTCATGTTCCCCTTTCCCCCTCTTTTACAAATTGCGGTAAAAATCATATAACATGAAATCTACCCTATTGCTACATTTTTAGGTGTATAGTATAGTATTGTTAACTATATATGCATTGTTGTATATCAGATCTTGAGAACTCTTTCATCTTATGTGACTGAAATCATACCCATTGCACAATAGGTCTCCATTTTCCCCTCTGACAAATCCCTGGCAGCCACCATTTTACTTTCTGCTTCTATCCGTTTGGCTCATGTAAGTGGAATCATGCAGTATTTGTCCTTCTGTGACTAACTTATTTCACTTAGCATAATGCTTCAAAGTTCATCCATATTGTAACCTGCCAGTATTTCCTTCTTTTTTTAAGGTTGACTAATACTCCATTATACGTACATGCATATTTTCTTTATCCAGGCATCTGTTGATGGGCTTTTAGGTTGTTTCCACCTCTTGGCTATTAGGAATAAAGCTTCAGCAAATATGGGAATGCAAATATGTCTTTGAGATTCTACTCTCAGTTCTTTTGGACAGATACCCAGAAGTGGGATTGCTGGATGATATGGTAGTTCAATTTTTTATTTTCTGAGAAACTTCCATACTGTGTTCCATCGTGGCTGCACCATTTTACATTCCCTCCAACAGTGTACAATGGTTGCAGTTTCTCTGCCTCCTTAACACTTATTATTTTCTGGGTTTTTTTCCCCTAGATAATAGCTATCTTGACAGGTGTGCAGTGATATTTCATTATAGTTTTAATTTGCATTTCCCTGATGATTAATGATACCAAGCATCTTTTCATATACCATTTATATACCATATATATCTGTATATACATGTGCCATCTGTTGGCCATTTGGTGTTAAGTCCTTAGCTGATTTTTTTAATTGGGTTATTTATTTTGTTGCTGAGTTGTGGGAATTTCTCATGTATTTTATATGTTAACTCCTTATCAGATACATGATTTGCAAATATTTTCTCCCATACTGTAGGCTTCTTTTTCACTCTGTTCATTGTTTCCTTCACTGCACATATACTTCTTGGTTTGATATAGTCCGGCTACTTGTCTATTTCTGCTTTATGTGTCATATCCAAGAAATCATTGCCCATATCAATGTCATGAAGCTTTTTTTTTTTTTTTTTTTACATTTTCTTAAAGAATTTTTAAATTTTCAGGTATTACATTTAAATATTTAGTTGATTTTTGTGTCTGGTATAAAATAAGTTTCCAATTTCATTCTTTTGCATGTGAAAATCCAGTTTTCCTGGCATTTCTTGGAGAGGACAGTCTCTTTTCCCATTGTGTAGTCTTTGCACCCTTGTCTAAAATCATTTGATTGTATATGAGTGGCTCTATTTCTGGCCTCTCTGTTCTCTTCCATTGGTCTGTATGTCTGTTTTTATGCCAGTACCATACTCTTTTGATTACTGTAGTTTTGTCATATTCTTTAAAGTCAGGAAGCGTGAAGGCTTCAGCTGTGTTCTTTTTTTCTCAAGATTGTCTTGGCTACTTGGGGTTTATGGTTCCATATGAATATTAAGATTGTTTTTTCTATTTCTGCAAAATAATATTATTGTGATTTTGATAGGGATTGCATTTAACCTATATTGCTTTGAATAGTATAGTTATTTTAGCAGTACTGATTTCTTTCAGCATTTTTTGTGATTTTCCACATACAAGTCTTTCATCTCTTTAATTATGTTCCTAACTATCTTAATCTTTTTGATTGCTATTGTAGATGGGTTTTCTTAATTTCCTGTTCAAATTGTTCATAGTTAATGTATAGAAATGCAAGTAATTTTTCCATATTGACTTTGTATCCTGCAACTTTGCTGAATTCATTTATCCTAACTGGGCTTTTTGTGGAATCTTACGAGTTTTCTACATAGAAGATCATGTCATCAGCAAAAAGAGATCTTTCTGAATTGGATACCTTTTATTTCTTTGTCTTCCTTCATTGCTCTGGCTAGGACTTCTAGTACTTCGTTGAATAGAAGTGAGAGAGTGGCATCCTTGCCTTCCTCCTGAAAATTTTTTTCAGTTCTTCACTGTTGAGTATGATGTTAGCTGAGGGCTTTTCATGTATGGCATTTATTATGTTGAAATAATTTCCTTCATTCCTAGTTTGTTGAGTATTTTTAGCACGAAAGGGTGTTCAATTTTGGTCAAATGCTTTTTCTGCATCTATTGAAATCTTGTGGTTTTTATCCTTCGTTCTATTAATGTGGTGTAATCATTTCGATTGATTTTTGAATGCTGAACTATCTTTGTGCCCCAGAATATGATATATGATCCTTTTAATGTTGTTGAATTTAGTCTGCTAGTATTTTATTGAGGCTTTTTATGTCTATATTCATCAGGGATTTTAGTCTGTAATTTTCTTGTAGTATCTTTGTGTGGCTTTGGTATCAGGGTAATGCTGGCCTCATAAAATCAGTTTGGAAGTGTTCCTTCCTTTTCAACTTTTTGGAAATTGCTGCTTTAAAAATTCTCTGTCGTTGATTTTTAACAGTTTGAGTATAATGTGTCTCAATGTTTTGGACTTAATCCTTATTAGGGTTTGTTGGGATTCTTGAGTCTAAATACCCACTTCCTTCTGCGGATTTGGTGATTTTTTTGGTCATTATTTCTTCAAATAAACTTTATTGCCCGTTTCTTCCTTTCTTCTCTTTCTGGAACTTCCATTTCCTGTATATTGGTCTGCTTAATGTCCCATAAGTCCCTTTGGCTTTCTTTACTCTTCTTTATTCTTTTTTCATTTTGCTTCTGTGACAGGATAATTCTAAATGACCTTTTTTTGAGTTTACTGTTTCTTTCTTCTGCTCGATCAAATCTGCTCTTGAACCCCTGTAATGAATTTTTAAATTCAGTTTTTACATTCTTTAGCTCTAAAATTTCTGGTTTTTTAAAATATTTTCTGCCTGTTGTTCATATTCTCAGTTGGTTCAGGTATCGTTTTCCTGATCTTGTTGAATGTCTTTATGATGGCTTTTATGAATGGTCAGGTAATTCTTACACCTCAGTTTCTTTAGGGTATGTTTTTGGAGGTTTATTTTGTTCCTTTGAGTTTTTCTGTTTCTCCATGTGCCCTTTTACTTTGTGTTGGGATCCATACATTTGAAAAAACAGCCACCTTTACAAACTTTACAAACTTACTTCTTATAGGCTAGAGATTCTGAGGTCCTCTTGAACCTTTTCTGTGGTTGTGTCTTTGGATTTGTACCTGTAAATTCCCAATTAGAGAAGTTTTGGTGGTTTTATTTTTTCAGAGCTCATAATCTTTTGCTCTGTCTGGTGTCTGTCTGCAGTAATACAAGTATCTGGAGCTGCCATAAGCCATCCAGCTCTTTTTTTCTTCTTAGTGGCTTCCAGACATCTGGAGTATGCCGGATCCTGTCAGTGCTTCAAGTTAGGTGAGACAGAAACCAGTGAGGCAACTCCCCTTGCCCTGGTGAAGTCAGAACATTGGATGTAAGCTCCAACTATTTTCCTTCCCAGGGAGTTGGGGTTTTTCTTAACTTTCTTCATGCTGAAATGTACAGGAGCTGGAGGAGTGGCGAGGGCAGGGGGATGATGATGAGTGAGTGTGTGGTGGTTCAGACTGTCACCTTTGTTCTTAGTAGCCCCTAACCTGGTGCTCTTTCCTGTCAGTAGTTAGATTCAGGCAAGACAGAAACCAGTTGCTCTAGTAGTTACCACCACCCCCCAACCCCAGTTCAGACCGATAGATGTTCTAGTCCTCTCTTTTCCTACTGAGGGAAAAGCCAGGAGTTGGAAGTATCCTCTCAATTATACTGCGCTGTGGGGTGGTAGGAGAATCTGTCAAGTGAGTACCATGAATTTTTCTAAAAACTTCATTGCAGGTGGTTTTGTGCTTGCCTGGGTATAGGAACCTCTTAACTGATTTCTGGATTTTTCACAGATGGAATTGGTCTGTGTATTTTTGTTGAGTCTGTGTCTCCATGTGGGAAAGAGCATTTGGGACTTTCTTATTCTGCCATCTTGCTGATGTCACTCCTCCCCTTTTATAAAATTAAGGATGTAGTATATGTTTTAATGCTTTCAGCAAGGTTTCAGTGACAGTCTCCTGGGATATGCTTGTCAACAAAGAGAAATGTGGACTGAGGTTTTAACTTAATGCATGACTTATATGTAGATACCAAAAAGATGTTAAGACAATGTAGTACGATGGAGATTAGATCTGAATTCAAATTCTAGCACTGGCACATGGAAGCTATTTCATCTTGGTTAAGTCCCTTAACTTTTCTGAATCTGTTTCTCTTTGTGAAAGTAGACTATTAATTCTTGTCAAAGTTGTCCGGAGGCTTAAGTGAGTATGTAAAGTACATTGCTCAGTGCCTGATGATTATAGTAGCTCTCCAGTAAATTTTCTTTCTTTCTGTGTTTTCTAATTAATTAGTGCCACTATAGAGAGATGTTTCTAATAACATGCCATAGGGTTTGTCTCTTGATGTTATCTTCTTCTTTTTTAATTTTGACCTAGATAAAAACATTGATGACAGCCAAATTCGTGGGTAGTATAATAGCTAATAGATTGGATAGTTAAGGAATTTAAAAAGATCTTGACCAAAGAGGGTTTCGGTGTTAAGAGATGGGAGAATTTCAGGGTACTGGCAAAAAAGGGATTGGATTGAAAAGACTAAAGGGAATGTAGAATAAAATATTCCAGGAGGAAGAAAGGGTATAGCATGTGGGAATCCAAAGCAAACAAATGGTTCCTTATGAAATGACTGAATGTTGTTTACTTCTAGCAGTAGGAAAATATAATCTCATGCAGTGCTTCCTTCCCATTTTTTTTATAATCCAGTTAAATCTCTCAGATTTAATCTTTGAAAGGTAATAGCACAGATATTTTATAGTTGGTCATAAATTCCTAGAGCAAGATCCATTTACATTTCAGAAGAACCCTGAGACTCTTAAAATCTACTAAATACAATTGTCCCTCAATATCTGGGGGATTAATTCCAAGACTCCCCGTGGATACCAAAATCATAAATGCTCAAGTCTCTTACATACTCAAGTGGTGTAGTATTTTCATACAGCTATGCACATCCTTCTGTATACTTTAAATCATCTCTAGATTATGTATATAATACAATGTAAATGGTATGTAAATAGTTGTTATACTGTATTGTTTAAGGAATAATGAATGACAAGCAACAAAAGACTGAACATGTTCAATACAGGCACAACCATCCATTTTTTTCCAATTATTTCGATCCATGATTGAATATATTCAGTATTTGAATCGATAGATACAGAACCCATGGATAGGAAGGCCAACTGTACTGAATTTTAAGGACTAATGAAATGAGATGGATCTTGGGGACAGGATAGAGCCTGACTAGGAGTTAAATTGGAACTGAGGAGGAGCAATTGGTATAGAAGAATTATTAAACTCTTCTCTTTCTTTAACCCCAACCATTTGATTACAGCAATAGTACAAAATAAAAAGAAGGGACACAGACCCAGTGTTGGGATGAGTCAAAGTCTAAGCCAGACAGCAGTGAAGTATAAGAGATTAGTTATACTAAAGACTAGCAGCAAGGAAGTTCCTGGAAGCATGCATGCATGAGTTGAGTTGGAAACTGCCTATATTTAGTTAAAAAAAAAAATTATATTTCTCTCTCTATATATATAGATATATAAATAAATGAATTCTGGCTTTTTTCCTTCTATTTTTTAATTGACATGTAATAATTATACATATTTATGGGGTATAGAGTGATATTTCAATGCATGTATACAATGTGTAATGATAAATTCAGGATAATTATCATATCCATCACTGCAAGTATTTATCATTTCTTTTTTTTTTTTTTTTTTTTTTAGACAGAGGACAGAGTCTCACTTTTGCCCTGGCTAGAGTGCCGTGGCGTCATCCTAGCTCAGAGCAACCTCAAACTCCTGGGCTCAACCAATCCTTCTGCCTCAGCCTCCCGAGTAGCTGGGACTACAGGCATGTGCCACCATGCCCGGCTAATTTTTTCTATATATTTTTAGTTGTCCGATTAATTTCTTTCTATTTTTAGTAGAGACAGGGTCTCACTCTTGCTCAGGCTGGTTTCGAACTCCTGAGCTCAAACAATCCTCCCATCTCGGCCTCCCAGAGTGCTAAGATTACAGGCGTGAGCCACTGCGCCTGGCCTCTCAAATATTTATCATTTCTTTGTTTTGAGAATGTTGAAATCTGTTCCTCTAGCTACTTAAAAATATACAATAAAGTGTTGTTAATTGCAATCACCCTATAGTGTTATCGAACACTAGAACTTAATTGCTCCTACTTCACTATAATTTTGTATTCATTAACCAACCTTTCTCTACGCCACCTCCTACCCCAGCCTCTAGTTAACCACTATTCTACTCTCTATTATGAGATCAATTTTTTAGCTTCCAATATGAATGCAAAGATGCAGTATTTGTCTTTCTGTGTCTGGATTATTTCACTTAATGTCCTCTAAGCTCATCCACGTTACATGATTTTGCTCTTTTTTATGGCTAAATATTAATAGTATTCCATTATGTATATATATCACATTTTCTTTATCCATTTATCTGTTGAACATTTAGGTTGATTCCATATTATTGTGAATAGTGCTACAATAAACATGAGAGTGCAGATACCTCTTTGACATACTGATTTCCTTTCCTTTGAATATATATTCATTAGTGAGATTGCTAGATCATATGGTAGTTCTGTTTTTAATTTTTTTTAAGGATGCACCATACTGTATTCCATATGACTATACTAATTTATGTTCCCACCAACAGTGTGTTGAATTCCCTTTTCTACACATCCTCACCAGCATTTTTTTGTCTTTTTGATAATGGCCATTCTGTCTGGGGTGAGAGATATTTTGCGGTTTTGATTTGCTTTTCCCTGATTAGTGATGTTGAGCATTTTTCATATACTTGTTGGCCATTTTATATGTCTCTTGAGAGATGTCTATTCAGCTTATTTGCCTAATTTTTAATCAGATTATTTGGTTTTTTGCTCTTGAGTTAAAGTTTGAATTCCTTATATATTCTGGATATTAATCCCTTGTTGGATGAATAGTTTGCAGGTATTTTCTCCCATTCTACTGGTTGTCTCTTGTCGACGGTTTCCTTTGCTCTGCGGAAGCTTTTTAGTTTGGTATGGTTCCATTTATCTATTTTGGCTATTCTGCCATCTCCATAAAAATCTTTGCCCAGACTAATGTCCTGAAGCATTTCTTCCATGTTTTCTTCTAGTACTTTCATTTTTGGGTCTTACAGTTAAGTCTTTAATTCATTTTGAGTTGATTTTTGTATATGGTGAGAGATCAGGGGTCTAGTTTCATTCTTCTGCATATAGATATCCAGTTTTCACAGCACCATTTTTTTTTTTTTTTTTTTTTGAGACAGTCTCACTATGTTGCCCGGGCTAGAGTGCTGTGGCATCATCTTAGCTCACAGCAACCTCAAACTCCTGGGCTCAAGCGATCCTCCTGCCTCAGCCTCCCGAGTAGCTGGGACTACAGGCATGCGCCACCATGCTCGGCTAATTTTTTCTATATATTTTTAGTTGTCCAATTAATTTCTTTCTATTTTCAGTAGAGACAGGGTCTCGCTCTTGCTCAGGCTGGTTTCGAACTCCTGAGCTGAAACAATCCGCCTGTCTCGGCCTCCCAGAGAGCTAGGATTACAGACGTGAGCCACCGGGTTAAGATTCTTAATAAAGAGTTCTTAAAGGTTAATAGGAAACACCTCAACAGGAAAATGGTCAAGTAACAATGGCCTAAATAGGCTATTAACAAAAGAAAAAATACAGATGGAAACAAATATTACACTTGAAAAGATTTTCAGCCTCATTAGTAATCTTGGAACTACAGATAAAAACAAAATTGAGATATCATTTCTCAGTAGATCAGCTTGGCAAAGGTTAAAAAGACTGGCAGAATTCAGTTCTAGCAAGAATATAGGGAAACAGGCACAACTTACACATTGTTAGTGGGAATGCAGATTCATGCAGTTGTTTTAGGAGGCAGTTTAGCAATATGTTAACAGAAATCACACTTGCTCTGAGTATATCAGGATTTGAATACAGGTCTGGCTGACATAAAAAAATTTTAAGGAAAAAACCTTTTGATCTAGTAATTAAATTACAGTGATTTATCCCAGAAGGAAAATAAATAAGTGAACAATGATCTTTGTCCAAGATTGCTTAAGACAGCATTGTATAAAATGGTAAAAATCTAGAAATGACTTCAGTGACCATCAACAGTGTTAAATAAATTCTGGTATAATACAATAGAAAAGGCAGCCATAAAAATACTGATATAAATGTATATTTATCAACTGGATATATGTTCACAGCATATTAGTGAGTGAAAACAGGACAGGTAAGTACTATGAGCCTACGTATATTATGAAGGTCAAATTAAAAGAGTTTGCACACAGAGATCTCTAAAAGATTGTCATCAGCTCTGGGTGATGGAGTTTCCAGTGATTTATAATTACTTCTTTAAATGATCCTGTATTGTTTGGCTTTTTATCATCAGAATATATAATTTTTATAACCAGAAAATTCAATAAATCTCACTGCATTTTGATTTTGTTTTTTTTTTTTGGTAGAGACAGGTTTTTGCTGTCTCTCCAGCCCAGGCTGGAGTACAGCAACTATCCACAAGCATGATCATAGCACACTGCAACCTGAAACTCTTGGGTTTGGGGATCCTCCTGCCTCAACTTCCCAAGTAGCTAGGATTAAGAGGATGTGCCACCATGCTTGGCTTGATTTAAAAATAGCACTTACCTACTATACAGCCTAGAAACTATATTATCACATTTATTCCCTACCTCAACCCTACAAGAGAAGTATTATTCATTCATTTTACAGGCGAGGCGACAACCCGAATCTCAGAAAGGTTAAGCAACTTGCTCTGGATGTATCAGGATTTGAATATAGGTCTGGCGGACACAAGAGCTCTTTCCATAATGCTGTGCTACTTAATAATAAATATTGCTATAAATATCTAGCAATATATGCCTTTTACTATGGGCCTGTTAGGTGCTAGGCCCTTGGTGGATATTTCTTTCGTCCTTTCAGCAACTCTGCAGGGTCAGTATTTACCCTCCCACGGAGGTGCAACAGTTTGCTGTGGGTAGTAAGTGCTAAGCCAGGTTTATCCAGCTCCAAAATCTCCCTGCTCCATTTTGCCACATTTCCTGCGGATCTAGTAGCAGACTCTCTTCACCTGGAGACGTTATTTGCCCTGAGGTCTTTGCTCCTCTGCAAGTCCTTACATTTCCATTTTGTAGCTCTTGGGTTTGACTGCAGTGCTTAAATATAGATTATGCTTTTAGCCATAATGCAAATGTTTACTGAAACAAGTAAACATTTAGTACTGAAACAAGAATGTTGTGAAATCTTAGTTTATCTGCCAACTTTATTACCCGGCTCAGAAGCCTTCAGGGTCTCCCGGGCGGAATAAACCCGGCCTTCACAGTCTCGCTCTCACGTGCCTGGTCACGAGGCTCCCAGAATGCCGAGGCTCCCTCTGTGCACACTCCTGACCGCACTGCTCCTGGGTTTTGCAGCTCAATAGCCCCTGCACCCAGCAGAACATATCACCCAAAGTGGCATTCAATAAATACCTCTGAAGAGAGGTAAAAAGAAAGCTCTATATCATGAGAGACAAAGATCTCACCCAGGCAACGGGAAGGAGGCCTTGGAGACTGAGTGAGATTTAATTGAGCAGATGAGGTGAGGCTGCAGGCAAGGCAACACGCTCGTGGCACAATCACCTTTAGCCTTACCTATCTGCTGTGCTATCCAGCTGCACAAAATGCTTTCACATAATAATCCTAATGGTTACCACTTACAGAGAGCATGTGGTGACATGCCAGGTGCTAGGTGCTTTACAGATTGCTTTCCTATTTATGTATTTATTTATTATGATTATTATTTACTTTCTGTCTCTCTCCACCAGCTCCACACGAGCTCCAGGAAGACAGGAGTTTTTGTCTGTTGCATTCGAAACAGTGCTTGGCACACAGTAAGTACTAAATAGTGACCGAATTCTCCACAAAGCCCCCTAAAGGAAGGATGATTTTTAACTCGCACTTTACAGATGAGCAATTTGATGCTTACAGGGGCAAGTGACTTTTGCAAAGGTACAGATCCAACAAAAGGCATAGCCAAGACTAAAAGTAGATAAGTATTCTCTCTCTCCAGTACCCTTGCAACTGTCTGGATTCAGAAATGTCCACTCCTGGCCTTGAAGTTGGGAACCACCACCTGTCTGCAGGACTTAGTAATTGACTAATAATACACACGGTATCAATTAACATTCGCTGAGCACTTCCTACATACCAAGCACTGTTCCCAGTGCTTCGCATGTTTCGACTCACCACAGGAATTACAGTCGCGCACTGCATAATGACATTTCGGTCAACGAAGGACAGCATATACAACGGTGATCCCATAAGATTACAGTAGCATATACAGAAACCTGATAAATGGCACTTGATATTGGCATTGCAGATCAAGTGGAGGAAATGACATTCAGTAATGGTGCTGGGACATGTGGTTTCCCATATGAAAAATATATACACCTTCTAGGTTTGTGTAAGTACACTCTATGATATTCACACAATGACAAACCCCTAATGACGCATTTCTTGGAAAGTATCCCCGTCGTTAAGCGATGCATAACTATACTTGCTATGATCCGTTTTTGACAGTTGAAGAATCTGAGGCCCCAGGGAGGTTTAGAAATGTTGACAAAAGCACAGAACTAGGAAATCCATAATCCAGGGAGTTCAGAATTCACAATCCAGCCATCTGGGTCCAGCACCCACTCTTCGCCACTGCCCATGCTGCCTCGGTGACACGTTGTCGTAGCTGCCCCGTTCCAGGATGGCAAAGCAAGGGTCAGGACAGTGGGCAAAGGCAGGGCCACTCTGCTTGGCCTGTCAGACAAGCTCTCATGTTTCATGTTATCTTTTTAAGCTTCGCAGTCACCCTATGAAGTCACAGATGAGGAACAGGTTCAGAGCAGAAGTAGACAGAAGAGACCAAAAGTAGATTAGTGGTTGTCTAGGGCCACAGGGTTGTGAGAAAACAATGAGTGACTGCTAATGGGTACTTTTGGGGATGATGAAAATGAAAATGTTTTAAAATCGATGATGGTGATGATTGCACAATTGTGAATATACTAAAAAAACTCACTGAATTGTATACTTTAAATGGGTGAATTACATGGTAAATGAATTACAGTCATGCACCACATAAGGACATTTTGGTCAATGACAGATCACATGTATGACGGTGGTCCCATAGATTATAATATTGTATTTTTACTGCACTTTTTCTATGTTTGGATATGTTTAGATACACAAATAGCACTGTGTTACAGTTGCCTATAGTATTCGGTGCGGTAATGTGCTGTCCAGGTTTGTAGCCTAAGAACAATACCCAGTACCATACAGCCTAGATTGTCACAGGCTGCATCATCTAGGTTTGTATCAGTACACTACGATGTTGGCACGATGACGAAGTCCATAACGACATTGTTTCTTAGAAGATCTCCTCCGTTGTTAAGTGACGCATGATTGTCTATCTCAATAAAACTGTGCCGGTTTTTGCAGTTGTTTTGTTTTCTAAAAGGGGGGGCCACGTGGGATGAAGTGGCAGAGGTGGAATTTCGATCAGCTTCAGATCAGAAACCTTGGAACCATCGTCACCTCTTCTTTCCCTTTCATGTCTCGCGTGTGATTATCAGCAGACAAAATGTATCTGAGGCACGTTCCCGCTTCTCTGCCCCCACAGCCCGGGCCACGCCGCCCTCTCATCTAACTATCGCACCCCCGCCAAGTGGTCTCCTTGCTGCCCCCTTTCAAAGGATTGCCGCCAGAGCAATCCTTTGAAAGCATTCTGGTCAGATCGTTTCCCTCTTTGGCTCAGAAGTGTCCAACGGCCCCCAAATAAAATCCCCTTACAATCCACATTTGGCCCTGTCCACCTTCCCAACCCCCACTAGCCACACTTCCTCCTTTGCTGCCCCCAAACATACTCCCACCCCCAGGCCTCTGCACTGTGGCTCCGTTTCCCCGGAATACTCAGCCTCCAGGTACCAGATACTCACATGGCTTGCTCTCGAATTTCACTCAAGGGTCTGCTTAAATGTACATCTCACTGTCCAGAGATGCCTTCCCTGACCTCCGGTCACGCCTTCATACCCCCTCACTCTGCTCGTTACTCTCTAACCCAGGACCTGCAGGTTTTTAAATAACTTCAGAGCACTTCTGACCACCTGGCATAGTACATGCATCTTTGTTAACCGTCTGTCTCCACCACTAGAATGCGACATCCCTGAGAGCATCCTGTATCCCTAGGACCTAGAATCATGCCCTGTACTTAGTAGATTCTCAAAAAATGAATAAATGAACCTGACGCCAAAGGCTGGCTCCTCACTGCCCCTGGGCTAACCTAACAAAGAAGCTGATCACTACATTTAGCATGCCCCTTGCCAAAATCTGTGATCCCCTCTGCGCCATATCTGTGCCACTGCCACTGCTCACCTTGAATTCCTACCAGATCGGGAGCTCTGGAAGGGCAGGGTCCGCCAGCCGTAACCCATGACACAGTCTTGAAAGGCATATGTAAATCTTTTATTAATGGAACAGGAAGATAGATTTTAAAACCAATGGCAGAAGTTTAATTTCTCAGCTCCCAAACAGAGCAAAAGGGCCACCTTTAAGCCCAGTACTCTGAAAAACGCCTGGGCCCCATTCCTGGGGATCTTAAGACCTGAAAGTCAAGCTCAAGTGAGCCTTGGAATTCCTTAGGGAGTGAGCTGAGCCAGGGAAAGCTCCTGGTAGAATGGAATTCGCCAACTAAGCCCAGAAAACCGTGTGAACAGCAGGCAAACTTAAAGCAAGCACGTAGTGAAGTTGCTTTCTGTTATCTCGAAGAGAAGTAACAGCATGCCAGGCTGGCTTAAGGAGAAAATGCTCGTGTAAATAGGGCTGTGCTTCCTTCCCCAACACCCCCCTCTCACACACACACAAGCCTTCAAGCACTCTCCTCTCATCTACAGGGAGACAGAGCCAGGGAGGCCAGACTTCCCAGCCCTGTCCTCCATTCTACACTCTGTTCCTCCAGGCCTCTCAGCTTCCCCAGCCTCCAGGGACTCTCCAGGCGCTTGTTCACTGCTGTTCCCTTTGTCTGGCATGCTCTTCCCTCCTTCCCAAGTGGGTGAAACCCTACTCATTCTTTGTTCCCTCCTTTGCAAAGCCTTCCTCTCCCTCCCCTGACATATCATTCCTTCCTCTGACAGGTAACACTTTGTTCTGAGCTGTAGGTGTCAGCACCTGTCCAGCCATCGAACTCATCTCAGTGACAAGCTTAGAGAAGACAACAGAACATGCCTGTCCCCATGCAGGCCACTTACTTCTAGTGGGAGAGACCAAAGTAAAGAACCACATACTTGCAAATTGGGAAGAGGGCTAAAAAGGAAACAAGGTATGGTGACAGACATCATACAGCCAGGTGGAGATGGGAGGTGGAAATCAGAGCAGATGGCTGAGGAAGGCTTCTCTGAGGAGGTGACATTAAAACTGGTTCCTGATGGATGGGAAGGAGTCAGCCAAGCAAAGAATGGGGAGGAAATTTTTCCAGGCAGAGGGCATAGCATGTGTGAAGGTATGACGGTGCTGGGCAGGAAAGCACTGGGCATAATCCAGGAACCAAGCGGCTTGTGCGGCCCCAGTCTCGGAGGGCTGGGAGGGCGTGTGAGGGGAGGCAGACCTTCTCATAGGCACCAAGTGCTCAGAACGGCTGTCCTTTGTGCTTCTGTCTCCCCTCTCCTCAGAAAGGCCATAGCACATTTTACTTCTCTCCCTGCCCCCAGGGCAGAGCAAGACACCTGGTGCACAACAGGCGTTCGACAAGTGTTTGTGGGCTGCACTGTCCCCAGAGCTGCAGTCAGCGACCTCTCCCTTGCCCTTGCCCCCACCTCAACAGCAAGTCCCCAGTCGGCTCCCCTAACTGAAGCACCCGGCGACCGGTTAACCACAAGACTAGTGATAGCAACCGAGAATGAAACGGGAGCAGCTGCAAGAGCTACAGTTTCGTCCCTGACAAATGCCACTGACAACCCAGTTGGCAGATGTGACCACCACATGGTCCTTGGAGACCAGATTCTAGGGGTAAACTTCAATCAGATGGCAACTCCAGTACAGCGGGGCCTGCCAAAATTACGAGCCCCAAGACTTAAATTATCAGTCTAAAGTTCCAAATACCGTTTCCAAGATTTAGTAGTTTCTTGATTTTTTAAAAAAATTAATTCAAAAGACAAAAACATAACTGAGTTGGCAGGAACGTCCAAGTTGCCCAGGTGCAACTGTATCTCCCCTGATGAATTAGCCTCTGGCCCAACCCACAATTCTGTCATTTTCAAGAACACGGTCACAATTCTTCAAATCACACTTTGAACTCTTGCTTTCTGGGTGATCAATTCTCAACTATTCTAAACTACTAATTATTTAGGCTAAGCCAAGCTATGGTTTTTAACTTTTTGGAAGGGAAGGGAAGAGACATCACATACGGTTTGAGAGCATCTTACAAAGAAGGCAATTACAAAACTTGCGCCTAAGTCGCACGGGCCACCATCCTCTTTGTGCTCTTTAAATTTCTTGTATGGTATCTGTAAAGGCCCACACTGTAATTTTTTCTATAGTAGCTCTCCACGCTTCCCTCTAGTGGGGGTAAAAAGGGACTGCAGATGTCTTCTTGGGAAATTCCACTTCTGCAAGGCCTTCGCAAATGCTGTTCCCCCATCCCTTCCCTCCCCGCTTACCCAGCTAACCCCTGTCCTCTAGATCTCACTTTAAATGCCATTTCTTCAAAAAGCCCTTCCCTTCTTTACTCACCCCTTCTACATTAGGCTTCCACTATTCTCTTATAATATCAGTTCGTGGTGTTTGTCACAATTCGTAATAAACATTTACCCCTCCTCCTTCCCCATTAAAGTGCAAGCTCCATGTGGGCAGGAACCATGTTGGTGCTACATCTGTATATCTAGTGCCTAGAACAGCTTGGCACATAGTAAGTACTCAGTATGTATTTTTTCAATGGTTAGCAGCTTTGCTTCAGATTTTTCCTAGGATGGTATGCCCAATACTGACTTCCAGTTTCTTGGGATACAAATTGTTCATGGTTATCTTGTAAACACAAGGCCTTATCACAGCAATAACAACAACATTTTAAAATGTCTGCTCTAGTCCACATACTGCATTTGTTGCTTTAAATGTATTGCTAATCCTCGCGATGGCCCTGCAAGGTGGGGACAATCACCCCATTTTACAGATAAGGACCCCAATGTTCAGAGAGGTAAATTAAATTCCTCATAGTCATATAGCTTATAAGCAATGGCAACAACAGAATTCAAACCCGGAGTCAAGAGTGTGCACTCTTTCTACTCAGTCCTCCTCAACTAGGGTGCACAACCCCCAAAGGTACTCTCCAGCGGGCCCAGGAGCACGAGAAACCACGAGACAACGTGTGGCCCATTTTTGGTATCTCTTTTTTTCCTGATGGTAAACAACATAAAATATTTTTATGTTAAAAAATACAGACATATTTTAAAGTACAATGTAGAGTCATAAATTCAAAGGAATTTAAGAAACAAAACACAAAAGTTAAAAGAAATTTCATGCTTGTTGCCTGGGCCTATCTCAGAAATCTCCATGGAAAAACATGGAAAGTACTTATTTGTCATTCTTTCTTCATTTTATGTCCCTTTTCCTTGTTGCTATATTTTTTTATAATGCCAACATTCCAATTTAATCTTCCTTTTCTGCTCCCACCCAATTAAAATGTTTAATGAAAATGGCACTGGGTCAACCACGGGCATGTCATTTTCAAAGTCATTTATGAGGACACCTTTTTGTAGGTACAATAAATCTGATTGATTTTTATTACACATCTTAGTTTAGAATCATTTTTACATTCCTAGACAAAGAGATGATACAAATAAATATCAATTGTAAAACTTAGAGCCCCAAGTATTGGCATATTCTTTGTCTAAAGGTAGCCAACGAGAAGGTCAAGATCAATCGCAACTCCAAGGAGCCACAGAGCCCGCCACCTCTTGCCTGCCCCAGGATCACTCCTTTCATAAATAACCTCAAAAGCATTTCATTCAAGAAACGAGGGCAGACAGAAAGGTGACAGGTTTCTGAACAATACAAGACAAAGCCTTGCACGATAAACAACAGCCAGGCCCACGATTCTTATCCGGTTCCCTCTGAGCAATTTCAGTATGGCTTTTAGAGTTTATTAATAGCCCCATTTTCATCCACTGATGGGGTTCAGATGGTCCGAGGTGGTGTTCGCAGTATGCCTTGACCTCAAGTGGGAAATGCTGAGGCAGAACTGACATCCTGTGTTAACAGGGAATCGACACTTCTCAGAAACTTGGCAATGGTTCTACATTCAGTGAGGAAGGACTTACAAGAGTCAGACAGGAAAAGCAGAGAGCGGCCCGTGCCTGAGCTGCGGCTCTCCGGTGCCCTTGGTCATGGAGGTGTGGGTGGAGCGATTCAAGCAGCATGCAGGCTTAGGCGGGGAACGATCCAACTTTAGGTCAGAGTCTTAAGAAAGTGCTTCATGCCTATGATTTTGTGGCCTTGGGTTCTGAATCCAGGGGGTCTGAGAGACATGTGACTTTAAACTATGAAGCCAGATACATTCTACCGATCAGAGCACACAGGGGTCTCACGAGGGTTGCACACACAGTCTCAAACTCCTTCCCCGATGGTCATCTTAGATCCTGTTAGACTTGCTTTCACTAGCTGCAGCTGGCATGACAGCCCTCAGATGGCTTGGAACATTCTAGCACGACTACAGACATTAAAAACCTGGTTCCTCAGTGGGCTTGGGAGGTCCTCTACATATTTGGCTCAATTCAGAACCCAAAGCAGCAATGTTCTGGTGGCAGCAAGACACCCTACCATCTGTTCTCTTCAAATATTTATCGGATCCATTTTGAGAGAAGAAAAGCACCAGACACTGCTTGGAAAGTGACAGCTTCATCTCCAAGTGGGTGTTCTTTTACTTTGCTTCCATAGACCACCACACGAACACAGCTTCATGCAAAGCAAGTTTGTTTTAATAATCACGCCTGTCAACTTATCTTTCTTCTTTTGCTTTTGTAGAACAATTCAACGTGTCACTTAACTACTTTCGGTCGGAAAAGCCACCTCGAGACATTAGCATTAAGGTGTGGTGTTATTTGTAGTTTTCAATTTTCAGATATGCTACGTAAATATTTTCAGCCTACAGAATTCAGACTAGCTTTGAGGAAATACGGTGTGAGGGATATATGTAACCAGCAGATAACCATCATACGCTACCCACCTCATTGCTTGGTTCCTATTCAAATGGGCAAATTCTTAATAAATAAGAAAGAAGCAGGGTTTGATCCCGAGAAAAGATGAGGAAAGGCTCCACTGTGTTCTGGGAACTGCTGAAAAGGGCCCTGGCTTCGAAAAGAATGGTTACTAAATAGGAGATAAGTTGCCGGACGACGGACCTCTATCTTGCAGAACGCTGAGACATTGCACTAGGTACCTCCTTTCCCACAGGTTCTGATCCAGAATTGGGCCCTGGGAACTGAGCAGCTGAGTTAAAATAGAACTCAAGGCCCACCTGAGTCTCCACCTTCCTGAGGCACCGTGCCAGCAAGGTGCGCCAGTGTGGCAGACTTGGGGACTCCTATTGTCCCCTCAGGCTTGGCTCATGGACTCAGACACCCACGTGGGAGCACTTCCAGCCTGGATTAGTCATTCAATGGGCCTTTAATACAGACAAAAGGCAATAACTGTACATTCGTATATTTCTAAACTTGGGCAAGTTCTTGGTCTCTCTCTCTTACAGACACACATGGACACACTCACAGAACACAAGCACCATTGTGCTCACACACCCACACACACTTAAGAGCTTCTCTTGCGGGCAATATGAGTAACAGTCACCTAATGACCAACATAAAACGAAGCCTCGAATCGCAATAATACAAGGAACTAAAACTTACAAACCAAACTAGTATATGTAAACGGGAATTCGGAACTCTCCTCTGAGCCTATTCGATCACACAGCCACTCCTCACCAGCATCTCAGGCTCCGCGGGGACGGAGCCACGGTTCTAGAATTCGGTGAGTTCTCGCCACAGGCAGGCAGGATTCCTTCGCTTCCATCTGTATGTCTTCCCTTCCCACCGCACCGAGTCTCACATCTCCATCTCTGCATCCGCCTTGTTACTCTTCTGCTCTTTATGCCAATTTGGAAAAAACGGAGAATTCAAAAGTGCCACTGTATGTCTCCTCCCTCAATTCTAGTCCCATCAGAGAAGGCAGAGCCAGCCTCCTTTCTCCCACAAAGCAGGCCCACTGCAGAGCACGCTCTGGAGGCAGAGGATGGGCCTATGCAAGGACGCTCGGAGTATGCATGCATGGGAAAAGACGGTGACAAATGAAGAGTAAAGTGACATGGTGTGTGGTATGGACGTGGCACCAGCTTATAGACTTCGGCCTTTGACACGATGGTCACGGTTTTGAGGTTTTAAAGAAGCTGTTTCCCTAAATGCTCCAAGGAGGCAAAGGGAATGTTATTTCTATCGCTTCCAACATTGAATCCCTCAGGAGCAGAGATTGGAAGAGATTTCCTCATTGAGCAGATCCCAAAGGCAGATCCACTTCTCACAGAGGTGCACGGAAGCAAGGTCACGGATGGCGCCCACCTAGAGTCTGGGTCCAAAGGACATTTCTCATTTCTCCCTACAAGAACAGGCACCTATTCAAGTTCTAGGGCTTTCATTTTTCAACCTCATTGTCATCTTATCTTGAGGTTCCAAAGATGTGGTCCCGCCAAGGTGACTCCTGATTCTGCCCTATTGTTCAACAAGAAGGGAGCCCACCATGAAGAACAGGCTAGAAAAGGAGAGAGGAGGGAGGGGAGGGGAGGCACAGGGGGAGGAGAAGAAGGAAAGGGAGAAGGGAAGCAAGGTCACTGGTCATTCTCTTGCTTTCCACTTGGACTATCGCACTTTACCTTACCCATGCATTTCTGAGATGCTAATTAAAAGACGTTTCCCAGAGGGGCTGAGTGCCAGATTAGGACCAGCACGTTCGATCAGATTAAGTTGGTTAATCTGCAAAGAGGCCATTGCTTCTCCTCAGGGGAACGGTTCGAGTTTGGGCTCAAGTCCTCTCTGCAGCTTTTTGCTTGTCTCTTCTCTCAGAAGGCAAATGCTGTTCACGCCCTGGGAGAGGAGCTGGCTTTACTTTGGAACCAGCCCCCGAGACTGTGGATAAAGCTGAGATGCAGGGGTTCCTGAGGAAGAAGAGGAGGATCCCGACTTCCTTCCGCTTTTAGGCCTGCAAAAGTCAAACACATGTTTACATTACACCTCCCCATCTTTGTCCCTGACACATCAAATGCAATTAACATTCCAAGGTGGCCTTTGTTCAATGGCCTGAAAACCAGAATACTTTCAACTGTAAAACCACTAGGCTGGCACAGCCTGACCATCTGTGCATGGCTAACACAGCCTCCCAACAGAGGGAAGGGACTCTATTGCCCAGCAATTGCTCTTCCATTAAAATCAAAGCTTGGCTGTCTTCTCCAAATCGATACAACAGTATTAAGTTTGCAGGTAGAATTTCTTCCATTTTTGGCTTTCCACCTAGTTGTTTTCCTAAAACTTCTAATCTAGAATTTAGTAAGACAGAATTTCTACTTTTGCACCAAATGGAAGAGGTAAACTTAGCATGGAGGCCTGGAGCCTGGGTTGTGGATTTCTACATCTATATACTGAGGTTCGAACTCTAGCTCTGCCACTTACTTGCTGGGTTTCCTTGGACCTGGATATTTTCTCAAATCCTCTAAGTCTCAGTTTTCTCATCTATAAAATGGGACTGCTGATAATATTTGCTTTATAATTTTTTGCAGGAAATCATTAAAAGAATTCTTGTATAGCACTTAGGATGACCTGACAGCTGGTGGGAACTGGAGAACTGACCCCAATTTCACCAGAATACATGCTGCTTACAGGTCTGGCTGCATTAAGTATACCTGGCATAGTGTCTCAACCATAAATATTTTTGGAATAGATAAGTAAACATAGGAGTAATATGGCAACATTTTCTAGCACGTTCTGCAAACTGTTCCATGATAAACGAGCACTCTTGTTACCCTTTACTTTGGTTTGAACTTGTTCAAACATGTTCTGGTCAAACACAGGTCAGCAAAGCCACTCACCTGGACTTGGATTTCTTATTTGCAATGCTTTCAAAGGATGATGCATCCACCTGTATCTCATCTTCATCCTGCAGAGCCGCATCCAACGCAGCCTGGACCTTGGGGGCGATGGCTGGGCCCTCGTAGTCTCTGGTGGTCCGGCTGGGCATGTCCAGCTCTAACAGCACAATGTTTTCTGCCTGCAGAAGCACAGCCATCACCAGCTAGGTTGGCCTCCATTCAGGCAGAGAGAGTGCAAGCAGTCTAGGCCCCCTCCAAGAGCAGAACTATTCAGGGCCTACCAAGAAAGAACCTGCCTAGAAGAAGGGATTTGGTTTTATCATTTTTTTTCCTCATGGGATTACAGGTGATTTTTATTTCCTTCCCTCTGCTTTCCTATATTTTCCCTTTTTTTTCTTTTAAATAATGAACATGTCTTATACCCTAAGGGAAATAATCCAGGAAAATTAAGCAAAACCCATTTATTGCAGACAGTTTGACAATACAAAAAGGTATAAAGAAGAAAATAGTTATTACCAATAAAGTCGCCACCTACAGCAGCAGGGAGAAGGCAGTATGATGTAGTATGTGGAGCCTCTGCGCAGTGTATGTGCTTGTCTGTGCATTTTAAAAACCAGATTGGGCCCCACCTCGTAACTGGCCTTGTGGATTGATCCATTCCTTCATTTGATATCCTGTGGTGAGCCTTTCCTAACTCCTGAGACAAGTACACAGAGGGAAGAGCGCCCACGAATTTACACATGCCACCTTCTCCTCTGACTCCTCCCAGTCAGGGGAGTTCCAGCCCCAGGGCTCCAGAGGTGGGGCAGGGGGAGCCACTGCAGGGAGAAGGTGAAGAGAGAGACTGGCTCCATTTATCAGTTTTAGATATTGAGACAGTGCATAAAATTTCTCTGCAAGAAGCAGGCCCATTGCTAAAGACATTTGAGAGTCACTGCTTTAAATTCTACTTTTGTAGCAGGTTAGTCCCCGAAAAACCTACGTATTTGATTTGGGGGCTTTAAAATCACGTTTTTGGCTTATGACATGAAATAACTGGCAAGTTAGGCACCATTGGCAACTACTAGAAAAATGCATCTGAGGATTCTGTCTGACACACCACTCATCTTCCACCATGTAAAACCTCACCTAATCTTTTGGCTTCTGCTTTCTTTAATTTAAATAAGCAGTGCCAGGAAGAATAGCACCTGCGGAACAAACTAATCCTAATCTCCTGTTTGGCTCCAGTTGCCCAGGGAGACTCAACCACATTTTTAAAAATTTTAAGTGAAAATCTTTCATTATAAAAATAATACCAGCTTCCCTGTTTATAGTTATTAAATGCAGATAAGCAAAAAGAAGAGAATTTAAATTGAGTGTACTTCCACCAACCAAGATAACCAGTTCACATTTTGATATATTTTGTACCAGCTTTTTTTATTCATATCCACACTTCTGGTACAAATTTCTTTATAACTATACATTGTGTCTCCCAGTTCACCTACTTGCCAGCTACCTGACCCATTGCATCAAGTAGATGGGAGAGTTCAATTAGAGAAAGCAGTTGACTGTAAATATAGTGCCCAGCATACAGCAAGTACTTAGAAGCTCTCATAGCATTTTTGTTGTAAAATATTTTGAAATGACTACACGACTGACCTGCATCACGTGAGACGGACGCACTGGAAGTTCTTTAGCACAAGTTCATCTCCTGTCACTAGGCATCTGTATTCTTTCCTGTCTTCCCACAGAGCATTGTGAAGTTCATTGTTAATGTTTACTGGCCACTATGGACAGGATATTTTGCACTCTCTTCTTTCCCTAGTCCTGACTTTCTAAACCTTATTCTATTTTACTTCTTTATTTGTTATTATTAGTTATTGTTTTTATTTGTTATTATATTGATTTATTATTTGTTGTAATTGTTGTTATTGTTATAAATATCTTCAAGTACCTCTGGAAATCATCAGGGCACAAACTCTGGGCAGAACGGTGCTTAAGGGTTTACATAGATCGAAACTCCTCCAAAAAAGAGAAGAGGAAAACCCAAGAACAATCTTCTCACCCTGTATCGGGCCTCTGGACGCATCATCATGGACATTCTTGCATGTTGGCTCAATGGTCTCTTGTATCCCACGGCTGAGACTGGCCGCTTCATCATCTGCTGGTTCCTGGAAAGGGACTGCAGTGTTAAAGGTCTGGCTGGAGTGTGTTCCACAGCCCTGGCCCCAGCACTGGTCCTGTGGAACAAGCACTCAGAGAACTCTGAGCCAGACAGAGCCTGACACAAGTAACTTTCTGGACCAAGGCCTGACATAAGTGGGGCAGGTGCTGCTTATATTTTCTGTTTGAGTTGCTTTCTGATTCAGATGTGAGTGTCATTTGTCTATTAAGCCAGAAGGGATCTTAGTCATCATCCAGTTCTTAGACAGCAGACACAGAGCATAGCTGCCAATATTCCCCACCCCTGCATCCTTAGCAGACGTCTCCCATCTTCCCAGCAGGACTCAGACTAAGACTGAGAATCCTCAACACCGTGTTCAGACTGACACACAAGGTAACTGCTCTGTGCTGCCCCTCCTTTGGCCTAGCCCGTTTCACTTCACGGCTGGGGAAATGGAAATGCGGGAGCTTGGGAAAGGTTAGTTCACTAGTGACAAAGTCTTCCAATTCCTAATACCACACTCATCAACAAACTTTTACCTGGTGGACCATAAAGTCAGCCATAAAGTCAGAAATGCAATTGATTCTTGGTTTAAATGAATCAAACTGTGTTTTTACCATACCCCACTGGCCAAGTCCAGCTCATCAACATGCTTGCCCTTCTGCCCCACAGGGAAGTCTACTTAAAGTCAATAGCGACTTACTCCAGTCTGGTTATAGGATGTAGTTTCCAATGATCTTCCTCTTCATCAAAGAAGGATCTATTCATGATTTTACTTTTTTCTTCCAGAGGGATAAAGTTTTCTATAATAAGATGCCTGTAAGAGCACACATAACACGGGTGAATACAGAAGAAGACACACATGAGTGTTGGCTCTCTGGTCTCCTATATAGTGAGTAATTAGGTAAAAGTCAAGGCACTCAGCAAACATTTACTGAGCAGGTACTATGGACCTAACGTTATATAAAGAGCTGGGATACAGACATGAATGACACCTGGTTCCTACTCGAGACAAAGATGTAATGGTGTAGCATTCTTACGTTTGACAGGTGCTGACAGTGGTCTGGTTTAGAAATATGGAGAAGTCACTTCTGCCCGGGCAGGAGCAGCTTGAGGATGTGAACGGGCTGAGGAGGGAAGCAATGCCTGGGCTACACTGGCATGAACATTTGCTACCTGAGGTATCTTTTATCAAGCCACTGGTGCTGCTAATCCAGGTCATTAACTTCTAAAATGCTGAAAACAGGCTGGGTGTAGTGGCTCATGCCTATAATCCTAGCACTTTAGGAGGCCGAGATGGGGAGGATGGCTTAAGCCCAGGAGTTCGAGACCAGCCTGAGCAACATAGTAAGACTCTGTCTCTACAAAAAATAGAAAAATTAGCCAAGTGTGATGGCGTGCACCTGTCATCTCAGCTACTTAGGAGGCTGAGGCAGGAAGATTGCTTGAGCCCAGGAGTTTGACATTGTAGAGAGCTACGATTGTGCCACTGCACTGTAGCCCAGGCAACAGAGTGAGACCCTGTCTCGAAACAAACAAACAAACAAACAACAAAATGCTGAAAACAGATTAGAAATTAAACTGCCTTCCTCTAGTCCCAAGGTTTGTTGTCCAAGCTGGAAAACTTCCCATTCTAATCAACCAGGACAAAGAGCAAAACCAAATGGATTTCAGTCCCTTAGAGCACTGATAATGAAGACCATTCCTGAGAGAGTCTCTGCCTGACAAGTGCCTGGGAAACATGTCAACCAAGGAAACTGGAACCCACTGGGCTGCGTCTCTCCATGGTGATGACTATCTCCTACCACAGTTCTCCCTTACTCTTCCAAAGCCTTAGGACAGAACAATGCCCAAGGGCTGCTAATGTGGGAGGGACGCAGAACAAACACTACAGAGGTGTAGGGTACTGTGAGAAACAGGCTGACTCATTGTTTATTCAAAAGATATTAAAAAGAACTATAACAATCAAAATGGCTTCCTTACGAAAAAAGTATTTTGGGGAGATGAAATTTTCTCTTGATTTTTGTTTGCGATCTCAGAAATTATTTTTCATAACATACATTTGGTTTTTTTCTGATTACAAATGTCCTATTTTTTACATTAGAAAATATAAATAACGTAATTACCCACAATTTCACTACCTAGAGATAACTATTATTAATATTTTGGGATATTTTATTCTGATCTTTCTTCTAGATGTACATACCTACAGAGAGGTATGACACACATATTTAATTTTAAGGGTTTCTTTCCAAATTTAAAATTTGGTCATTAAAAGAATCCCTTTGAAAAGTTTTTCTTTAAAGAAAAATTTCAGCTCATGATGTGGGAAGACTGATGTAGAATAGAATAACACCACTTTGTAACCCCTAATGAAATAATGGATTCAGACAAAGATCATTGTTGGCTGAAACCATTGGCTCAGGGGTTCTCAAGCCAGACTGCACATTAATATCACCTACAGAGTTTTGAAAAATATATTGCTTGGACCTCATGGAGACAAATAGTTCTCAAAGTGTGTTCACCAAACTAGTAGGAGGAATACCTTGAACCTACTGGAAATAAAAATTCTCAGGCCCTGCCCCAGACTTACTCAATCAGACTCTCTGGGTGTGAAGCCTAGCAAGCTGTTTAACAAGCCCTTCAGGTGACTCTGATGTCTGCTAAAGTTTAGGGACTGCTGCCTTAGACCAATTAAATCAGAATCTCTGGGGTGGGGCCCAGGCAAAACAAAACTCCTCGGTGTGCAGCCAAGGTTGAGAACCAGTGATTCAGAGCTAGCTTTCTGTTAAAGGGAAATAAGGGGGATAGAGATACAGTTAATCGAAGAAAGAGACTAACAAATCCAGAACGTGGCATACGTCTACCAGCTATCTCCCATCCAAGTACTAACCAGGCCTGACCCTACTTGGCGTCCGAGATCAGACAAGATTGGGAGCGTTCAGGGTAGTATGGCCATAGACTCTACAGGCTATCTGACCGAGACTTTTCAATGAGCCAACTATGAAAAAAATTTTTTTAAAAGAAAAAGGATTTCCTGAGATTAAATTGAGTTTAAGAAATATAATGATCAAATGCAGTGTGTGGTCTTTATTTATATCCTAAATACAAATAAACCAAGAAAATTTGAATATGATTATTTGAAAATACTAAGAAACTTAATGTTAATTTTGTTAGCTGTAAAAATATCATTGTGTATACAACAATCAATTGTATTTTTATACATTAGCACTAAACATTCCAAAAATAAAATTAATAATGTCATATACAATAGCATTACAAAAAAGTAGATATAAATTTAATAAAAGACTTGTACACTAAAAACTATGAAACATTCTTGAGAGAAATTAAAGAAATAATAAGTGAAAAGATATATCATGTACGTGGATCAGAACACTTAATATTGTTAAGATGACAATATTCCTCTAACTGATGTACAGCTTCAACACAATCACTATCAAAATCCCAGCTGGTTTTTTTGCAGAAATTGATAAGCTGACCTTAAAATGTATAGGCATACCTCAAAGATACTGTGGGTAAAGTTCCAAGCCATTGCAATAAAGTGAAAATCACAATAAAGCAAGTCACATGAAATTTTTGGTTTCCTGGTGTATATAGAAAGTTATGTTTACACTATTCTGTAGTCTATTAAGTATGCATTAAGTCTAAAAAAAAAAGTACATACCTTAATTTAAAAATACTTTATTGCTAAAAAATGCTTACACAGAGACACAAAGTGAACACATGATATTGGAAAAATGGCACCGATAGACTTGTTTGACACAGGGTTGAAGTGCAGTAAAGCAAAGTGCAATAAAATGAGGTATGCCTGTATACGGAGTTGCAAGCAACCCTGAATAGCCAAAAAATTCTTGAAAAAGAATAAGGTTGGAGGACTCACATCTCTTGATTTCAAAACTTACTACAAAGCTACAGTAATCAAAACAGTACAGTATTAGCATAAGGATAGACATATAGACCAATGGAACAGTATTTTTTTTTTTTTTTTTTTTTTTTGAGACAGAGTCTCACTCTCTTGCCTGGGGCGAGTGCCGTGGCGTCAGCCTAGCTCACAGCAACCTGAAACTCCTGGTCTCAAGCAATCCTACTGCCTCAGCCTCCCGAGTAGCTGGGACTACAGGCATGCACCACCATGCCCGGCTAATTTCTTCTATATATTTTTAGCTGTCCAATTAATTTCTTTCTATTTTTGGTAGAGGTGGGGTCTCACTCTTGCTCAGGCTGGTCTCGAACTCCTGAGCTCAGAATGATCCGCCCACCTCGGCCTCCCATAGAGCTAGGATTACAGGCGTGAGCCACCGCACCCGGCCACCAAGCTGTTTTGATTACTACAGCCTTATAATAAAGTTTGAAGTGTGGTAAGTTGATACCTCCCATTTTGTTTTTATTGCCTAGAATTGTTTTTGCTATGCGGAGTCTTCTCTGGTTCCATACGGAGTGTAAATTAATTTTTCTACATCTGTGAAGAATGATGTTCATATTTTAATAGGGATTGCATTGAATATGTAGATCACTTTGGGTAGTATAGCCATTTTAACAATGTTGATTCTGCCGACCCACGAGCGTGGTATGGTTTTCCACCTGTTTACATCCTCTGCTAATTCCTTCCTCAATGTTTCATAGTTCTCCGTGGAGAGGTCTTTTACCTCCTTAGTTAAATATATTCCTGGATACTTTATTTTCTTTGTTGCTATTGTGAAAGAAATTGAGTCTTTGATTTGTATCTCAGTATGACTGCTATTAGTGTATATGAAAGCCTCTGATTTGTGTGTGTTGATTTTGTATCCTGAGACTTTACTGAATTCATTTGTCAATTCCAGGAGCCTCTTGGTTGAATCCATGAGGTTTTCTAGATATAATATCATGTCATCAGCAAATAGTGAGAGTTTGATCTCTTCCGTTCTCATTCGTATGCCTTTAATCCCACGCTCTTGCCTGATTGCTGTGGCCAGGACTTCCAGCACTATGTTGAATAAAAGTGGAGAAAGTGGGCAACCTTGTCTGGTTCCAGTTCTAAGTGAGAATGCTTTCAATTTTTGCCCATTCAGTATCATGTTGGCTGTGGGTTTGTCATAAATGGCTTGTATCATTTTTAGGTACGCCCCATCTATACCTATTTTTTAAGCAGTCTTATCATAAAAGGCTGTTGAATTTTGTCAAATGCTTTTTCTGCATCTGTTGAGACAATCATATATTTGTTTTTGCTTCTGTTTATGTGGTGAATTACGTTTATAGATTTGCATATGTTGAACCATCCCTGCATCTCTGGGATGAAGCCCACTTGGGCCTGATGCATTATTTTCTTAATAAGCACCTGGATTTGGTTAGCTAGAATTTTGTTGAGAATTTTTGCATCTATATTAATAAGGGATATAATTCTCTAGTTTTCAGTTTTTGTTTCGTAATTTCACGGTTTTGGTATCAGGGTTATGTTGTCTTCATAGAATGTGTTGGGGAGGTATCCATCCTTCTTGATGTTGTGGAATAATATTTGCAGGATAGGCACCAGTTCTTCTTTGTAGGTGTGGTAAAATTCAGATGTGAAACCATCTGGTCCGGGACTTTTCTTTTTTGGAATGTTTTTTATTGCTGTTTCAATTTCAGTCTTTGATATTGGTCTGTTCACGAATTGTATTTCTTCCTGGTTGAGCCTAGAGAGGCTGTGTGTTTCTAAAAATTTGTCCATTTCCTCCACATTTTCCAATTTGTGTGCATAAAGGTTTTTGTAATATTCATAAATTATATCTTGAGTCTCCACGGCATCAGTTGTAACTTCTCCTTTTTTGTTCTTGATGGAGCTTATCAGGGATTTTTCTTTTCTGTTTTTTGTTAGTTTAGCCCAAGGCGTGTCAATTTTGTTTATTTTTTCAAAGAACCAACTTTTTGTATTATTAATTTTCCATATAGTTTCCCTATTGTCAATTTCATTTAGTTCTGATTTGGTCTTATTCATTTCTCTTCTTCTACTGGGTTTGGAGTCAGTCTGTTCTTCTTTTTCCATTTCTTTGAGTTGATTCATTAGGCTGTCTATTTGTGATCTTTCTGACTTTTGGATAAAGGAATTTATGGAAATAAACTTTTCTCTCAGGACTGCTTTGGCTGTGTCCCACAGATTTTGATAACCTGTGTCACTTTTGTGATGTAGTTCAAAGAATCTTTTGATTTCCATCTTTATTTCCTCATTTATGAAGGAATCGTTCAGTAGAAAATTGTTTAATTTCCATGACTTTGTGTAGGATGAGAGTTTCTCTTGGGGTTGATTTCTATTTTTATTCCACTGTGATCTGAGAAGATGCATGGTTTGATTTCTATTTTTCAAAATTTTTTGAGACTTTCTTTGTGTCCTAGAATGTGGTCAATCTTAGAGAATATCCCATGAGCTGATGAGAAGAACATATATTCAGTGGTTTTGGGGTAGAATGTCCTGTAAATGTCAGTCAGGCCCATTTGTTCTAGAGTTCTGTTTAAGTGCATTATTTCTTTGTTAATTTTCTGTTTGGAGGATCTGTCTGGTACTGTCAATGGTGTGTTGAAGTCTCCAACTATTATGGTGTTGCTGTCTATCAATTTGTTTAGATCAAGTAGAGTTTGCTTTATGAATCTGGGTGCACCTAATTTGGCTGCATAAATATTTAGAATTGTTATGTTTTCTTGTTGAAATGTACCCTTCACCATTATATAGTGATTCTCTTTGTCTTTCATTACTTTGTTGATTTAAAAACTAAGTTATCTGAGATCAAAACTGCCACCTCAGCCTTCTTTTGTCTTCCATTTGCTTGAAATATTGTTTTCCACCCCTTTTCTCTGAGTCTAAATGCATCCTTGCATGTTAGATGCATTTCTTGGAGACAGCAGATGCTTGGCTTATTTTTTTTTAATCCATTCGGCCAGTCTGTATCTCTTGAGAGGGGAGTTCAAACCATTTACATTTATTGAGTGAACCAATAAGTGGGATGAATTATTGTTCATTCTGTTGGATTGCATTTTGTTGTTTTATTTTCTCTCTTGGGCCATTGTGGAATCTAGCCTTTGATCTTTAACTTTTGAATGGTTTCACATTCAAGAGTATTTATTGTGCTGATCCTTGTGTGAATGTGTTTTGAGTACTTCTTGGCGAGCTGGTCTTGTCTTGGTGAATTCCCTCAGTCTTTGCTTATCTGAGAATGTCTTTATTTTTCCTTTATATACAAAACTTAGTTTTGCAGGGTACAAGATTCTAGACTGGGCATTATTCTGTTTCAGAAGAGTGAGAACGGGGCCCCAATCTCTTCTTGCTTGTAGGGTTTCAGTTGAGAAGTCTGGAGTTATTCTGATGGGCTTTCCTTTGTATGTTACTTATTTCTTTCACCTTACAGCTCATAGAAGGGCCTCTTTAGTGGCCATTTTGGTCAACCTGATGACTGCATGATGTGGTGTCTTCCTATTTGCATTGAATCTCCCTGGGGTCCGTTGAGCTTCTTGTACCTGTATATCTAGATATTTAGCAAGGCTTGGAAAATTCTCTATTAATTCTTCAAATAGCTTATCCAGCCCTTGAGCGTTTTCTTCTTTACCTTCTGGAATCTCTATCGCCCTCAGTCAGGCTTGGTTTTTTTCACATAATCCCACATTTCTTGTAGGTTTATTTCCTTTCTTGTAATTTTCTGCTCGGTCTCTGTGAGTGACTTATTTAATTGCAAGGAGTTGTCTTCAATCTCTGAGATTCTTTCTTCTGTTTGATCTACCCTGTTTTGAGTCTTTCCATGGTGTTTTGTAGTTCCCTGAATAAATCCCTTATTTCCAGGAGATCGGTTTGATTTTTCTTTAATACTTTGATTTCTTTAGTGAATTTTTCTTCCAAGTCCTGGGTTTTTTCTGTGGTTTCTTTTATCCATTTTTTCTTGCATATCATTCAGTTTTCCTACAATCCATCTTTGAAGTTCTTCTTCTGTCATTTTAGTGTTCTGAGTTTGGTTAATATCAATTGCTAGGAAGCTGTTGTTCCTCTTTTAGGATGTGCTTTCCATTTGAGTTTTCATACTTCCAGAGTTCTTTTGCTGGTTCCTTCTTATCTGGATCAGTTGTTCTTTCTTGTCTCTAGATTTTCATTTTGATAATGACATGCCTTGTTTAGTCTCTTAGCCTGTAGATGGTGTTTGTGGGTGAGATTCGACCACATCCTTTATGATGAATCAGTAGATGCAGTAAAAGGGTGTGCAGGATGATCTCCCTGTCAATAGGTAGCACTTGTTGGGAGGAGCGAGCTGCAGTGCTGTTTTTGGGTCCTGTAGCCAGCTCTTGTTCCTCTAGATATGCCCTCTTGTGACTCGGGTGGTGGGGCCGTGGGATTTGCAGGTGTGTCCTTATTCTCCACCTTCGTGAGGACAGGACCAAGAGTGAGTCTGGTTGGGGCTGCATTGAGTAAGCCTGCCCTCAGGCTCCACAACTGCTCTTAGCAGTGGTCAGAGGTCTGTTGTTTCCTTCTGTGCAAAGCTGCCGGGAGTGGTTGAAATGTCTCCAATGAGCTGAAAGTCGCGGCTAGAGCAGTGGGGCTGTTCAAGACCTCCACTCTGGAGCAGGTCTCACTGCCCTCTATCCTTCCCTTCTCTGTGGTCTCCCAGGCCTCTGCCAGCAAGTGGGACCTCAGGCCAATGGATCTCCCCTGGCTGTGACATGGGCCGGGTGGTTCCATACCAAGGATGGTAGCCTAAGCTGAGTGCACAGCCGTCTTTTGGGAGGAGGGTTGCTGTTGAGGCACGCTGATATGCCCTTGAAGGCACACAGTCCTCAGTAGTCTCTTTCACAGATCTCCCTTCTGTGTCCCGGGGCAGTGTGATCGTGACCTAGGCATACAAGTTCTGGTCTGCAGTCTTGTCCCCTGAACCCTGGAATCAATCCTTGACCCTGCCAATGAGGGAGCGGTCCTCATCTTGAATCACCTACAAGGTGCCCATTCTGGATTGATTTCACTCCACCTCAGGATTTGCCCCGCAATCCTGGAGTCCCCAGGCAAGCAGCACCTGGGAGGGCTGGTGGATAGGGAGCTTGCATTCTGAGTACCCCTCAGTCTGCTGTAGGGCTCTAAAAGGAAAGATCCTGTTCCTTGGAGATGCCTCCATGTGATGGCTAAATTGTCTCTCTGGGCACCCACAGGTAGGAAAGGGGAAGGAGAGAATGGAGCAATATAGGTTCAGTTCTGTGCACAGGAAAGTGCCCCAAGAGAGCTGGGAGCCTAGCATGGTGTCTGCTAGTGGCCACCCCTCCCTGGCAGCAGCTGTCTCTGGGCTGGTGTCAGCAGGTCTTCTCCAACGGCTCAGGAGCCCATCAATAGTCTGAGATCCAACGTAGGGGAAAGTTGTCTGCTCCACCTACCCTTGTTGCTGATCTCCAAGTCTCTTGTGGACATTTCTCCTTCCAGTTCTCCTCCACAGTGTTTTCCCGTGGAGTCTCCTGTAGTTTCAGCACCCTTCCAACCCTCACCTGATCTGTTTCTCTGCTAGTTTATTTTTTTCACTTTCTTCTGAAATTTGTCTTTTTGTAGAGACACTCTGACTGGCGGCTTTTCTCATCCACCATCTTTGCTCCTCTCTGTTTGAAATTCTTTGTCAGGAAATTTCTAGATTTTTATTTTTTTCTTTTAGAGGTATCATGTTTGCCTAATTTTAAAAATTAATCTATATAGCTTTGCATTGATGCCTATGTATCTAAAGGAGCAAACCGCTCATCTAGTCTTAAAAGATTGGCTTTGCAAATAGGTGCCAGGTCATGTGGCTGCTGCCTGGTCATCAGTGTGATCCATGATTGGTAGTCCTTTCTCCAAGTATCGAGCAAGCATGGATTACTGGCACACTGTACTGTCTTGAGGATCTCACTTAGTAGGACTGATGATGGGACAACGGTTTGCTCAAGGTTGCAGTTGGGTGTATGGACAGTGGTTGTGTTATCAAGAGCACTTATGGATGTGGCTCTCTTGGATCCTTTGTTTGGTTCCCACAGAGTCATTGGTTGGGTCCCGTGACATGCAGGACTACTCTTGGAACATACCTGAGAGACACTGGAATTGAGTCTTAGGACTGGCTTAGAGTCCAGAGCTGAGACTGAGGTGCTGGCTCCAGAAGCACAGGGTTGTGTCTTTCAGTAAGTCCCTGTGTAGGCAAGACTGTCCTCCTACAGCCGTTGAGAGTGGCTGGAGCCATGTTAACTTGCCACACGGAGTCCACAGCCAGGACCAAGGTCACTGTGACTAGTAAGCAGGGCAAAGGTAAATAGGACTCATTCTGGGTTTTTAGCAGGTGGTTATGGTAGCAAGACCAAGATCAAACTGTATTGTAACTGTACTGTCCATAGGGAGACAATTTTTGTTTCCAATTCTTTAGGTGACAGTAAGATATTTATTTTGAATTCCTTTTGGGCATTTGTAAATTTTCTTTTCTTTGAGGCTTATTACTGAAGAAAATCTAGTGAAAGCTTTTGTGTTGGTAGGGCCTCTCTACAAAGTCTTTAGGCAGCATAGTGAATCACATAGTGAGGGAGCTAAGCATGCTCTCTCTTTCCCTTCTTATAAAGCCACCAGCCCCATTCCCATGATAACCCACTAACCTATTAATCTTCAATGGATTAATCCATTCATGAGAGCAGAGGCCTCATTTTCTAATCCCTTTCAGTACTGCCATAGAAGGGATTCAATTTCAAGAAGAGTTGTGGAGAAGACAAATATTCAAATCATAACACTAATAAGTAGAGAATCAGGACTGAAAGTAGGTAAGGCAATTGAATTAGTAGTGAAAAAAAACCTACCAATAAAAAAGTCCCAATCCTCATTGCTTAACTTCTAAATTCTACCAATAATTTAGAGAATAACTGACATCAATCATTCTCAAATTTTTCCAAAAAGTTGAAGAGAAAGAAAAAAGTTCCACTTGACATATGAAGATATTAAAAAAAACAATAAATGTGACAATACCGCATTAAAAGAATGAAGGAAAAATAGCAATTATCTGAAAAGATGCAGAAAAATCTTTTGAAAAAATTTAAAACCACTTTAGAATAAACACTGTCAACAAATTAGGGATAGAGGAAATTTACCTTAATGTAATTAAGATCATATATGATAAGATCATTGTCATCATATGCAATGGTGAAAAGTTGAAAGCTTTTCCTCTAACATCAGGGACAAGACAAAATGTCCACTCCCACTAATTCTATTAATATGAACACTATACAATAATTCCTAGACAGAGCAATTAGGCAATAGAAAGATTTAAAAAGCATTCAACTTGAAACGGACGGAGCTAGGTTGGCCCTGTTTGTGCAGGACATAATCTGTATGATCGAATGTATAGAAAATCCTAAAGACTCTACCAAAAAAAAATCTGTTAGAACTAATAAAACAATTCAGTAAAGTTGCAGGATTTAAAATCGGTGCATAAAAATTAGTAGCATTTCTATGCACTAATAACAAACTATCTGAAAAAAGAAATCAAGAAAATAATGCTACTTTAATAAGTATAAAAATTTAAAAATTATAAATAAATACAACCAAGGAGGTAAATTGTCTGCATAATAAAAATATGCAGATTGAAGAATTTGGAAAAGACATAAATAAGCAGAAAGACATTCATATTCCTACATACAAATAATATTGTTAAAAGTTTATGCTACTCAAAGCTATGCACAAATTCAATGCAATCCTTATCAAAATGCCAATGACATTCCTTATGAAATAGAAAAAAACACTAACATTTGCATGAAACCACAAAAGATCCCAAATAACCAAAGCCATCTTGAGCAAAGAGAACAAAGGTAGAGAACAGTCCCTGATTTCAAAATAATACTATAAAGCCATTGTAATCACAATAACATGGCATTAACATACACACAGAAACATAAATCAATGGAACACGAAAGTTTAGAATAAACTAATACTACACATGTAGAAGCATGAAATTAGACCCCTAACCTATACCATATACAAAACTTAAATAAATATGTGTTAAAGACAAAACATAAGACTTGAAACTATTACAGGAAAATGCGGGAGAAAAATCCACAGCATTGGTCTAGACTAGGGGTGGGGAACCTTTTCATGTTGGAAGACTGCTTTAATTTAGCTATACCAAATAAGGCTGCATTCAAGACAATGCAATTAGTTACACTTAAAAATGCACATTATTTTGTAAAAATATAACTACTATGAACACAATAAGTTCAAAAAATGAAAACTATTTGTTCATTTTAAAGTTAATTAACTTTTGAATCATTTTGGTGTGTCTGCTTTTTGTTGGAAAGCATTTGAATATTGGGTTGCTGCATGGAAGTCTGCAGTATCAGTTGATCCCCTAGATGTGTGTCAGTCATTTGTGATCTTAGGGGTATCTTGATTTGGGTTAGGCAGGAGAATGTAGATTTGCAGCAATAAGTACTTGAAAAGCAAAAAGCATTTTGGGGGCATGTTGTGGAAGGCGTGGGTATTCTATTGCATTTTTCCATATTTCAACTGGAGTTTTCTTAACATCAAACAATGACTTTAAAATGTCATCTACTGAAAGCTCAATCAATTCCATCTGTAGTTCTTTAGGTGCCTTGGTCATATCAACTTTGTGAGACAGAAATGCTAGTTGGAGCGTGATGTCATGATTGTCAAAGTCAGTGAAGCTTTCCTTATATTCTCTAATTAATAGCTCTGTAACAGCTGCACATTTTCCAAATGATTCACATATATCATCCTGTTCATCAATGACCTTTGGTAACTCGGGAAAATGTTCATCTAAAATTTCCTTTTGAAGAGTGTTTTGAAAAAAGGATATGTTTTTTTTGAAATGCTTAGATTTTTGGCTACATATTACATATGTACATATGTAAAGAACATTTATCTTGATAATCTTTGAAGATACCTAATCCCCATATTGTGCTTGCAAGAGTCCCCAAAGTGAGTAACTCTTCAGAGCAAAGAAAATCTCCTTTATGACCAGAATGAAGTATAAAACCTGCACTGAATCAGTAGTGTCAGTTAATTCATCCAAAGCAATTGAATAATATATATTTTTCGTTTTGAAGTATTGAATGAAGTTGTTAAGTTGAAGGCTAATGCATGCAGCTAATCAGTTATGGTTTTCCTTGAGAGAGGCAGTTGTTTGTGCTTTGAAACATTATCAGGGTCTAAGCACCCTACAACTTTGACAATGCATTCTTTCACAATTTCTACATGACTGAATGGCTTCCCTTATTTTTCTGAGTATAAAAGCTACTTTAAGGCTGGGCACGGTGGCTCACGACTGTAATCTTAGCTCTCTGGGAGGCCGAGGCGGGCGGATTGTTTGAGCTCAGAAGTTCAAAACCAGCCTGAGCAAGAGCGAGACCCCATCTCTACTAAAAAAATAGAAAGAAATTAATTGGACAGCTAAAAATATATAAAAAAAAATTAGCCGGGCATGGTGGCGCATGCCTGTGGTCCCAGCTACTCAGGAGGCTGAGGCAGGAGGATCGTTTGAGCCCAGGAGTTTGAGGTTGCTGTCAGCTAGGCTAACGCCACAGCACTCTAGCCAGGGCAACAGAGTGAGACTCTGTCTCAAAAAAAAAAAAAAAAAAAGCTACTTTATAAGTTGCTTCAGTGGTATTATTTCCATATCTTTTTGCTGTTTGAAAAATGTTGTCTTTGCTTTTGCTTTTCATGTTTTAATTTCTGCAATACAATCTTTCAAGCCTCTTCCTCTAATTTAAAATATTTGCGGTCCTTATGAGTGTTATGCTGATGAGAACTGAATTTCTTTCATGTTGAGATTGCGGTATCACAAAACAAGCAACTCATCCTATCTTTAGCAGAAACAAGATAATATTGAAATTTCCAATCGTCATTAAAAAATCTGTTTCCTTCCTTCAGTGTTCTCTTAGTCTTCTTCAACATCATATGATGTTAAGAAGAAAGAATTAAAAAATACTGTTGAGTTTGTGCAACTATTCACAAATTCTATTTCAAACAGAAACAGTGCACTATTGTCAAAAGCTGCTAACAAACTGGTGTACTTGACCTCCATAAATTTTCACCATCGTCTTGTGTAGTAGCGGCACAAATCAGGTGGAGGACGTTAGACCTAAACCATGAATGTAGCAGCTGTCAATTTAGCCCTTATGGCTTACTAATGTTCTAATTGTGCTGATTAATCTGGGAGGATTATTCTGTTGAAACTTATTTTATTCTTTGGTATTTTAAATATGTTCATTAAAAAATATAATGAAAATATAAAAGAGAGAATAAAAATGTATTAATATAAATACGAGTATTTGTTTTGTACAATTTGGATTTGGTTAAAGAGCTGCAATTAAGGAATCAGAAGGATACAGGTGGCCTTAAGGCCACAGGTTCCCCACTCTGCCCTAGTTGATTTTAGTGATTATAAATAAGACTAATATAAACATTCACATGCAAATTTTTGCATGGAGTTAAGTTTTCACATCCATTGGTTAAATATCTAGGAGTAAGATTGGTAGATTGCATCATAAGAGGATACTTAGGTGTTTAGCTTTTGTATTCCCACCAGTAATGAATGAGAGTTTCTGTTGCCTTGCACCGTCACCAACTGATATTATGTTTTTAAAACTTCAACCATTCCAATAGAAGCAAGCGGTATGCCGTTGCTGTTTTAATTTGTATTTCCCTAATGACAAATGATGCGGGGCTTCTTTGGTGTGGTGTCTTTTCAGATCATGTACCCATTTTTGAAAATGAATTTTTTACATTACTATTGAGTTTTAAAAGTAATCATATACTTTAGATACTTTGTCAATAAAGTTGTGTATGCATATCTTCAAGGGTCAGGGATACAAGTAGTCAAAGCTGAATTGGCAAGACATACATTAACAATAAAGATGTCAAGATAAAGAAGACCACAAGTCACGTAATCAGAGGTGTGTACTTGTCAGTGAAAGAAGAAAAATAAAAACCAAAAGCTGAGAAAAACAGTAGTTATTATTATTTATAAAGTATTTTAATTTATATTTTACATTAAAGGTTATATTAAAGCTTTTCTTTTTTCTTTTCCTTTTTCCTTTTTTGTTTTCTTTCTAGAAAATTAGTATCATGGCAGGAAACTGTGTCAATGCTTCAAGGACCTGGAGTAAAAATGGAAATAAGTGAGATAAATCATAAACTCCAGTGGTACCTGACAATCCATAATTTTTTTTAACTACAAGAAGTAACAGCAGGTAAAAACAAAATGACCGCCAATTTCCCGATCCATAAACCCATACCCAAAAAGACTCAAGATTAAAACAAAAAGTAAGTTTTTTTTAAAACTAAAATTTTCATAACTGAAGAACCAGTTTACACTTGCTTCCCTATTTCCTTTCAACCCTAAATCAGTGTTTCAATCTTTTATCCTTGTTTATGTGTGCCAATTAATAACAGCAATGAAAGCATGACAGACTTTTAATGTTGGCTAGCTTTATATTGCCTTCCTGTTTAAACATCAAAGTTTAAATATACCTTGTCTATTATAGCAGGAGGCAAATTTATTACTAAAATAAAATAGTCTTTTCATTTATAAAGGAGAAATTTTTTTCAGAGGATATTAATTAGTTTCTTTCTTTTTTTCTTTTTTGTTTTGGAGACAGGGTCTCTGAAGGCTGGAATGATTCTCCCATGTTTGCCTCCCAAAGTGCTGGTATTACAGGCGTAAGTTACCCCTAATCAGCATTTTTCTATCCGTACTCACCAGAGGTAAACTCTGTAAAAGATCTATTTGTTACACGGAATATTAGGAAATTTGCCTTTTGAAAAGGGTAATTGATGCAGTCCTTTTATCAATACATAACACTGTTTTATAATTTTTATATAAAAACATGTATTATATGTAAGTATACAACATATATACTTACATAAAATATATAAATGGTTTTACACATTTTTTACAATTTTTAGTTATATTTAAGAAGGTCAGAAAAAGAAAGTGGCAAGTCTTAGTCTATCCACAAGCAACTCCTACACTTCCACTACGGCCTCACAATAAGACCAGGAGAGAAACCAACATTTTGGAGTTCTGGCATAACAACTTACTGTTATCGTTTGTTTCCTCAATACTACAATGAACTGATAAATGCAATTAGCACCAAAATTTGGCACCAAAATGTCAACAAAACTTGACAGGTATAGAATTGACAGCGAATCATACACTATGTGCGAGTTTTCATTCTCTAGGGCCTGGTGTGTACCACTAAGGTTACAAGGCCTTATACCCTGTTTTTCCACCCACGCGAGTGGAGAGGCAATGAGCAAAGAGCCAGCCTACAATGATGACACAACCGCGGGGACACCAGTGGGTCCTCCAGGAGGCCATTACTTTCGGTGGTACCAAAAGTGTGTCTTCTGAGTGTTAATGTTCGGGTCTGCGCTGCTTTCCAGAAACGCGACCTTCCTAGGCACAGCGAGGTCTGGTATCCAGAAAGCGTGAGACCTCGGGAGCCACACTCCGGCCTTGCCTCCGTACCCTGATGCCGGTAAAAGCTTATGGCATTCTCGCCCAGCACTCCCGTCTCCCGCGGTAGATAACTAACCTAGTCCTTTCTCATCGTTCTCTTCCCACTCGGTAGTCCACCGCAGCTCCGGAAAGCCACCACTCGGACCCCCGATTCTCTACCATAGCGTGTCCAACTAGCACAACCTAAAGGTTGCTCCACCGAGGAGAGTACCCTTTTCTCGACAGACATCATTTTCAACCAATAATCCGCCGACAGTAGCGTCTGTCAAGTTCCTGGTCCGCGGTGGTAGGGAAGGGCGGCGCTCGAGGGACTAGCAAGTTCAGTGGAGCCACGGCTGACAGCAGTCAACAAAGGTCACGTGACACAAACCCGCTGTATCGATTGGCTACGCCCTCTGATGGGGGGGTTGGAGAATAGTCACGGCTGCGTGGGGTTCGCCTTGTGACACAATTACAACAACTTTTTTCGGGTGCTGGCGAAGTTTGTGATTGTATGAAATTTTCCTCTGTTCTCCAGCAACGGGGGCTTCCGCCCTCCCTGCAGTTTCTGCCTTGCCCCGCGATGTGATCCGGTAACTGAGCTCCGCAGCCCCTTGTACCAGTTGCTTTCACCTTTTCTTGGGTTTTTTTATTCCTGCCGCGGCGGCGGCGGCAAAGTTGGCGTCACAATCTCAAGCGGCGATTAAGGGCGTCTTTTCAAGCTCTGGATTGGGTGTGGAGTATCTACGTGAGAGTTGTAAATTTGTTGCGTTTCCATGAAATCCAGCGGAGTGTCGCTTGCCACCGCCGGTGTTGCCTTAAGTGATGAGGAAAAGAAAATGGCGGCGAGAAAAGCGAGCGCCGAGGGCGAAGAGGTGTCCCCCAGTCTGACAGCGGAGGAGAGGGAGGCGCTTGGTGGATTGGACAGGTACGGACCACCGTCATCCGCCCAGTTTGCTTCCGACGGGTTCGCGCCACTCTCAGGGAAGGCCTGAGCGCCTCTTGCCCGCGTTGGCAACTGGGGGAGGTGTCGGGGTCACTTGGGCTTGGCGCTAATCAAGCCGTCGCTGTCTCTTGGGCTTGGGAAGGGACAGGTCAGTTGCTTTTCCGCAGCGTTAAGCCTCCTGTGTCTCTTCCCACAGCCGTCTCTTCGGGTTCGTGAGCCTTCACGAAGATGGCGCCAGGACCAAGACCCTTCTGGGCAAGGTAGGTGACCGTGCACGGACCGAAGGGTAGACGCTGTTTTGGCTTGCGCCCTCCTCGCTCTAAGTCCGGCGTCCCTCGAAGCTTCGTCAGCATTTGTGGTGGCCGCCAACTATAGCCAAAGGACATCCAGGAAACTATTACCTTTGCTCTCCCCTTTGCTCCTAAATACCTTGTTCGCCGTCTTGCTATATCCTCCTGCCATGTAGCTTGTGGGAAAGAGACTGTAGCACTTTGGGGCTGGCTGAAACGGATGGACAACATTGCTTGTTATTTTAAGGTTTTTGGTGCCTGAATTTTAGTGTCGTAGATCGTCAATGTGTACAGTTTTCAAAATTTACAAAATACCTTCTATGGGTTTTTTTGTGTTTTTTTTTCCTTTTCGCGTTCGTCTTTGTGTCCAATTTTCACAACAAACGTTAGGCTTTCATATCTCTTTAGTCTCATAAGGCTTTCATACCTCTTTAGTCTCATATTGCAGATAATTTATGACAGTGAAGTGTTTGCATTGGGTATTGACCTGTATACTCACTGGTGTATATATTTAACCTGAAGTTAACTGACTTGCTTACTTTTTTAGGGTCTAACAGCCACAGAAATAACGCTGTGAATACGATTGGTGTGTGTGTCTGTGTATGTGTATGCATGTTTGTTTTCCCTCGGTGTCTTGTTTCCTGGGTGTCAGGCAAAGACTAGGGAAGATTCCTTGTTTGTGTGAAAAGTTGGCACTGTCATTTAGTTAATGGCTGCTCTTACCGGCCAAGATGGCGGGAAATAGTGGGAGTAGAAATGAGGCCTGGAGCTTTGGGGGAGGGAGGAGAATATAAACAGGAAAATCTTAGGGAGGAGTAGACCCTAAAGTGGGGTTACTGTAGCACTATGGTGCTTATTAAACATTATTATTATTTAAAATTGGAAGTCTTGTATTTTTCCCAAGTTGAAAAGCAACATTCTTAAAACATAGTATTATCATTTACTCCCTCGTAAACAATTGCATAACATCCTTGGAATGAATCTTTCTCTGTGTCGTTTTTTAATCATCTGACCAAAATCTGGTTAAACTGTTTGTATGCTGTTGGTTGGTACCAGGAAATTAGGACTGTGTGCAAAAAACAAATGGAGTATCCATTAGGTATTTTCTTTTCTGGCTGAAATCAATAGCTATGAATTTGAAGTTTGTTGCTGCAGTCAATAAGGGTGTACTAAATAATTTTATTCTCAAGATGAAGATATTACTTGCCATGAATTTTTATTTGGAATTTTAATGTAGTCAATTAAGTTCTTTTACCTATAAGCTCCTTTGTGTGTGTATTTGTTTTGTTGGCAAATGATGACCAGAACACTAAAATGTAACCCTTTTGTTCAGTAAATATACATTTGACTCATAGGTAAAATCTGAATTAAATTTGACTATGTTGAAAAAAATTGCTCCATGAAGAACACATCAGTGATAAAATAGTAACTTTGATATAATTTAAGCAATACTGAGTCTTGGTTTCTTGCCTTAATTAAAAGAAAAAAATTGAATATTTAAAAATTTTACTTAAAAAAGTTGAATATTTTGAAAATTATCATTTAAATACATTAAAAAATTTATAGTTAAAGAAATATTATTTTATTTTTGAGTGACTACTGTTGATTTAACATGAGATTGAAGCTGTTGACATTGATAGCATTTGAAAAAGAATGGGCAGATCTATTACTTTGCTTGTATTAATGAAGAAATAAAAGTAATCTAAATTGTTTTATGTGAATAATGATGGAAAATACTGATTAAAAATTTAAATTTTCATATGCTGGAGTTCAAATACATTCCCACTGGGTTGTGTTTAATATTGAATTTCAGTTTGGAATGAACTTTTCACATACTGTGCAGTATTGGTTTAAATTCTAAGGAACTGTTTTAAAATATTCATTGTGAAGGTGGCATGTCTCTTTCAACTTGAGGACAATAACGTTTTAAAGATAAGAAAGTGTAAAGTTTCATTATGTTTAGAAAGAATTGTATCTTTGTAAAACACTGAGTAAAATATTAACTCAATTAATTTCACTTATCTTTGATATTCTTTGGGAATTCCTTCCTGCTTAGATCAAGACTCAGTAACCTTAACACTGAAGTTACTTAAGTACAATGAAGCACTCTGGGGTGTGTCCTTACAACCTCATGGAATTTTTTTTTAACAGATTTATTGAGATATTAACATATAATAAAAGCACACATTTAATATGCACAACTTGATTAAATTCTGACATATCTGTGTACTCGTGAAACCTTCATCACAATTAAGATAATGAACATATCCATTACCTCCAAAAGTTTCCTCTTACCCCTTGAAAATCCCCTCTTTTTACTGTTTCTCATTACTTGGCACCACTGACCTCTATGAGCTACTTTTTGTTACTTTACATTTTGGGGGATTTTATGCAAATAGAATTATTCATTTTATACTCTTTAAGTCTGATGTCTTTTATAATTACAATTTTCTATTCTTATTATAGTATTTATCAATAATTTGTTTCATTTAAGCTGAGTAGTACTCCATTGTCCCATGTAATTCTCCATTGCTTCCTTGTGAGTCTAAATATATCAGCGAAATGTTTACATGGAAAATTTGACATCATATATCTTCAAACCCTGTGTTTGAGTTAGTTATAGATAGTCATTCTGAAAGAATTAATGAGCTAAAGTCTAGTAAAAGAAATAGTGAATTATTTAATTTCTTTCTACAGTTAATAAACTAGGCTAGATGAAACAATATCTGGTATTTTTGTTGAGCCATGTTGATTTTGGAATTCTTATTCTCTGACTCTTTGAAACAAATTGGCTTTTCTTTACCAAGGTTGAGTCAGACAATCTTTACCTGAGAGTAGGTTATGGGATTGAATAACTACCAGAATTTCTTTTTTAGTCGTAATTTTTATCAGGCCCTTCGTCCTAGTCTGTTTTGTGTTGCTATGACAGAATACCACAGAATAGGTAAGTTATAAACAATAGAAGTTTATTTAGGTTATGGTTCTGGAGGCTGGAAAGTGTAAGATTTAGGGACTGCTTGTGATGAGGGGCATTGTGGTCATCTCTTGGAGAAGGGCAAGAAAGTGCCAGAGAGTGCGAAAGGGGGCTGAACTTGCATTTGTAATGAACCCAGTTCTTCAGGAATGACATTAATTCACTCAAGAGGGCAGATCTTTCATGATGTAATCACTTTTATTTTATTTATTTATTTATTTATTTATTTATTTATTTTTTTGAGACAGAGTCTCACTTTGTTGCCCGGGCTAGAGTGAGTGCTGTGGCGTCAGCCTAGCTCACAGCAACGTCAGACTCCTGGGCTCAAGCGATCCTACTGCCTCAGCCTCCCAAGTAGCTGGGACTACAGGCATGCGCCACCAAGCCCGGCTAATTTTTTCTATATATTTTTAACTGTCCAATTAATTTCTTTCTATTTTTGGTAGAGACGG